>CAUYQU010091322.1:0-33471 GCA_963574635.1 Cheracebus regulus
CCACAGAGCCGGACCTTCCCGGGTTCGCTGTGCTTGCTGTGAGACTCTCAGTCTGCAGCGCTTCCAATTGCTGTTTTCCTTGTGGGGATGGGACCAGCTGAGCCCGTCCGTCCCATACACTCCGCACCGGGAAGCGCCGCGCTGGGGCGCCGGCAAAACAGCCGCGCCGGCCAAACGAGTCGCGCTGGCGACCCGTGTGGCTCCTCTGCCGGGAATCTCCCGGTCTGTGGGCTACAAAAATTGGTCGGAAAGTGGGGCGTCCACTCGTTCTCTGCGCTTTCAGTGGGAGCTACATTCCTGAGCTGTTGCTAATCGGCCATCTTGGATCTCTCTCAGGCCTTATTTCTCTATCCATTTAGACACTCTCTAAGAGGCACCATCATTGGGCTGGGCATGTTGGCTCAGACCTGTAATCCTAGCATGTTGGGAGGCTGAGATGGGAGGATTTACTTGAGCCTAGGAGTTTGAGAACAGCCTAGGCAACCTAGGCAGACACCCTCTCAACAAAATATTTTTAAAAATTGGCCAGGAATGGTGGCTCATGCCTGTAATCTCAGCACTTTGGGAGGCCAAGGTGGGCAGATCACTTGAGCTCAGGAGTTCGAGACCAGACTGGGCAACACAGTGAGACTCTGTCTCTACAAATAATAATAAAAATTTAGCTGGGCATGGAGGTGCATGGTTGTAGTGCTAGCTACTATGGAGGCTGAGGTGGGAGGATTGCTTGAGCCCAGGAGGTGGAGGTTGCAGTAAGCCAGGATTGTGCCACTGCACTCCAAGATCTGCCTAAAAAAATAAAAGAGGCATTATCTTTTTAGAACAGGCAAATAAAGAGGCACAAAAGGACAATAAGGAAAGGTGATCAGAAAGTACCTCTGAGACTTGGGTGAGTGGATCTCCTGTCACAGCCCCTATGTTTCAGGGAGACCGAGGCTTTGGAATGTCTTCCTCAAGGTTCCTCCTAAATTCTCTTCTAGTGTCTGGTACTAAGCAAAAGATCCACCCTGAGCCTGGACCTGGTCCTATGTGGGAGCTAGTTGCCAGAAGTGCCTCCCTTAAAATTTTCACTTTTGTGCCTGGGATAGTGCCATTTATCCCATTTGAGGCATTCTCCAACCCTCTACATCATGTTTGTTGTGTACCAAATGTCCTCAGGAGCTTGGGACTTGCACCTATGAAATCAACCTGGGTATTAAGAGAATGGGGTCATTCCCATTGGCTGAGGCAATAGTGCTTTCATATGACAGTACAAGACTGGGCTGCCAGAATGGTGCTGACATATTTTTAGGTGACTCTCACAAGTTCAGGGTTGTGGCTACCAAAGGTCACCACTGTTCCTTGGGATTGAGTTGTGTGTGTAGGCCTGTGCATTGGCCTTCCCGGGTCTGTGAGGGTAGTGGCAGCTGCTATTTACCCTGTCTGCCTCCTACCACTGACACCAGGAAGGTTACCCTTCCCCCTTCTGCAGGCCATGCCTATCTCCTTTGAGGCCTTTTAAGACTGTTGGCCCACAATGCCAGTGGGCACTTCCAATCAATATCCTCTCATTTCCAATTGATAGTGACACTGTGCTTTCCAGATTAGGCATTAAGCCATGCTGATGGATGAACAGACATTCTTTGCACAAATGAAACCACTCTTCTTGCTCTAACCACAGGCCTCTTGCCTATCCTTCCAGAGTGCAGCCAACATTGAAAGAGATCACAGTCTAAGAACATAGTAGTTGCAGCCTAGAAGGTTCAAGAGACTGCATGGTTGGAAAGCATGTTCAATATTTAGTCCAAATGGTAAATATGATCAGAAAATTGATTATTACTAATTTTCCTGCAAACTCTGGGTGTGACTTGGTTTTTCGGTAATCACCAGCAAAGTACAGTAACAATCTTTCAGAGATCATAGGAAACGAGTATTCACAGTAGCACAACGGATGCCACACCATAAAGGAGGAACTGGCATTAAACAAATGACATTTTGGAACTGCTGAGGCAAGATCTATATAGTTCAACAAAAACAGTTTCTGAAGCCATGACATTGTAAATACTAATAGCATTGTTACTCTTTTATCACAGAGGGAGATATGAAATTAGCCAGGAATAGCACATCTGATAAAAAGAACACAGAGACTACTTCGTAATCCCAAAGACTAGGACAGTTTAGAAAGAAGAATCTTTGTATGCACTGATTGGACAGTAAATATGCATGTTGTTTGGAGAGAGCCTAATCTCAGCTCACCAGAACCTGCACCTTTTGGGTTCAAGCCATCCTCCCACCTCAGCCTCCCAAGTAGCTGGGACTACAGACATGTGCCACCATACCTGGCAAATTTTTTATAAAGTCTTGCCATGTTGCCCAGGCTGGTCTTGAATTCTTGGACTCAAGCAATCCTCCTGCTTCGGCCTCCCAAAGTGGTGGGATTACAGGTATAAGCTACGGGGCTTGGCTTATAGTTCTTCTCACTGGAAAAATAAATTCTTGAGTCTGTAGTGATAGAAGGAAAAGCAAACTCATTTACTACCACTGACTCTTTACTCTTAAAAAAGGATTTAAAAAACCTGAATCCCATCTAGTATTTACGTCTAATTTTCAGCAAATGTGGGGACTGGACTAGGGTAGAGGAACAACGTACTGTCAGCATAAGGAAACAAACATAGAAGTCAAGAATTGGGGCATTCTACAAAACAGTGGGTTTTTTTTCATCAAGTTGGTATTATGTGAAATACGAGGTGAGGTTGTAGAAAAAGAGATGGATGAATCTTGATGAAATTCTGGTTAAACAACTTCAACAATTATAATTTGGGGACAAGTAGAAAAATTTGATTATGGGCTGAATATTTGATGATATTGGGGAATTACTGTTATTTTTCCTTGGTGTGATAATGATACCGTGGCTATGTAGAAATAAGCCTTTAAGAAAATTTCCATTGAAGAATTGAGGGGTGAAATGTTTTGTCTGTAGCTGACCTTTAAATGGTTTAGCAAAGCCAAACTGTATCTATATAGACACACACAAACTAAACACACACATAACGCAAAAGGTAAGATGTTAAAAATTATTGAATCTAGATGGTATTTACAGATACTGTATCACTGTGCTAGTCTTTCAACTTTTCCTTTCTTTTTTTTTTTGAGGCAGAGTCTTGCTCTGTCGCCCAGGCTAGAGTACAGTGGCACAATCCTGACTCACTGCAACCTCTGCCTCCCGGGTTCAAACAATTTTTGTGCCTCAGTCTCCCAAGTTGCTGGGATTACAGGCATGCACCACCATGCCTAGCTAATTTTTGTATTTTTAGTAGAGACAAGGCTTCACCATGTTGGCCAGGCTGGTCTCAAACTCCTGACCTTAAGTGATCCGCCCGCCTCGGCCTCTCAGTGTTGGGATTACAGGCGTGAACCAACGCGTCCAGACTCTTTCAACTTTTCTGTTTGCAAATTTTCAAAGTAAAAAATGTGGGGAGGGCAGAAGGTAAAAAATATAGGGGGAATATTTGGTACGAGACCTCAAAGATAGGCGTAATAGATCAATAGTCTCAACAGAAAGATTAGCACTTAGATGGTGAGTACCATTTTCTATGACTAGAGGAAAGCAGCTGTGGGTGAGTACAGATATAGACATGTGGGTAGGTATGGTAGTGGGAAGTCAAGAAAATATCAAGTGATCTCAATATTCTCCATGAAGTAGGAGGCAGGGAGAGTGGCAGTTGGTTTGTGGCATGAAGAAAGTGTTGTTTTGGAATGGTTGTTGTAGGGAATGGCAAAGGAAGCTGGCCAGGGTTATGTGAAAGATTTCACTGGGTGAAGTAGAGCTGTTGCTAAGACTTGAGTGTCTGAAAATTGTTTCTCATTTTGTTCCTATTAGCACCCCAAGCTTATCTCCTATCATAGAACTTCCCAGATTCTAATTGCCTGATTACTCAATTTATCATGAGTTTGAGGGAAGGGGCTTTTTATCTTCTGTTTCCAGCACTAAGCACGGTGCTTGGCATGTATAGTAGACATTCAATGTATACGTATTAAATAAAATAGTAACAGTTTCACATAAAACTTCTAAATAGCAATTTTTAAAAACATTTCTTCTTACCCTCAGCTCTCTGATGGGTTAACTGCTTTTCTTCCATGCTCCCATATCAACGTAAACATTTGTCATGCCCATTATAAACCTGTATCATTGCATTTTCTCCACTGTATTGAAATTATCTTTTTATATATCTGTCTTATCCAGCAGATTAAACTATTTTGAGATCAGTGATCTTGTAGTTTTCTCTCCCAAACTCAGCACACTCGTTGGCCTATAATATAGCAGGCATTTTCTGGTCTGAGCTGAACAATTAAGAAAGACTAAGTTTTGGTTTGCAATGTCTTTATTTCTGGATGTATATGTGATTTTAACAAATATTAATACTTTCAAAAAACAATCTTAATATTATTAAAGTACAATAAACAGTATAAAATAAAGCAGTGAATTATGTAATCATAGTATACTAGATAAAACCCTGGGGAAAATAATGGTATTATATTTTAAAAGGCACAGTAGCACCCAGCACAGTCTCCTTTTCAATTTGCTTCTCTCCAAGTGTTCAAAATGTAAAGAATGCTTTCCATACTACCAAAGACAAACATTTCCAAACAGATTTAAAAGTTCAGGAATTGGGTTCAGGTGACTTTTTATGAAAACAATTCAGGCGACCAGGCACTTTTAGTTTCACACACTGAAGGTGGGCCTTTTTCTGAAAATGGAAGGCAACATTTGACTTCTGAACAAGAATCAAGTCCAAGAATAGGGTGCAGTTGAGGTGCTTCTAAGACTTGAACGTCTGGACATTTAGAAATCCAGCTTGAACTTTTACAGTTATATTTAGGAGTATTCTCTTTCATAACTATTGCTGCAAGCACATTCTTTAATTTTTTCTTAATTAAACCTCTTTTGGTTCCCTGTCTAATATGTTTCAGTTTCTTTCTTGCTAAGTCTTGTTGATCAGGGAAATCATGGGCAGCAAGGGATTTCTCTAGACCTATGACTTGGAATCCAAGCATATCTGAAGGAAATATTTTTTGTGTGGTAGGAGGGACCCATTCGTCATTATGAGTTTCACAGCACTTAGGTAAAGGATGGTGGTTGCAAACTTCTGTTTGTGATATACCAGATATAATAAGGCTTCTGATTTTCTGGCTAGGTGTTTTTACATATTTTGGACAGCTTAGGCTGGCTTGCTGTTCGTCATTTTCAGAGAAAATCCTTAGTTTTTCATAGTTAGCATCAAGATCTGAATAAAATACAGGTATTTTTTTGAAAGCTCTGTTTATCCCATGAATTCTGGTTTGGTGGAACCCTGAAATTGGAGTTGACTGTGAACACGGAACAAAATCTTGACTATTTTCAAAGTTATACTCTGAATCTGACTGAAAATGAGGTGTTGGAGAGCTTGTTCTTGAATGCCTAGAGTCAGATAGGTTTTGCAAAGATAACTTCTGTGAAGGCTGGATGAAGTCTTCAGATAGTGACCTCAGTGAAAAATCAGACTCTAAAGGATGACTTTCTGGGAAAGACATTCCCCACTGTAATAAACTATCCTGTGATTTTTTGGTAATCTCTGTTGCAATGTCCATTTCTTTAGCAATATCATCAAAGAGGTCAGCAGAGGCATCATAGCTACCTTCATAGTCAACAGAATTGCTCTGTGTTAAGTTGTTTGTGGTATGTCCACAAGGCATGTCTTTCAACGTATTTGTACTTCTGTTTGGATTACTGCAAAGAGTTTCTAAAGGATATGTAAGTTTCCTGCAAATTGTAAAACTGTCATCTTGGTTCTTCGGCCACCTATAATATTGTTTATTTTCTAATTTGCAAAGATCAGACACATCATTATACTTTCTACAACACAGAGTTGTCAACTTCTCATTCATTTCTGAAAGCAATTTTTCTCCACTCCCATTCAAATATTTGTTATTTAGACTAGAAAGGTTACTCTCTGAAGTAATGGGCCTAAGTAGAATTTCATCACTGTGTGGTGAGATTCTGAGAGTCTTAAGAGTAACTGCTGTTTCTAAATCTTTTGAAGATGAAAACAGAGCTGATAGGTTTGGTAGAAAATATTCTGACATATCTCTTCCATTATGATTTACAGAGACAGCCTCTACTTTGTTATCTGGTTGTGACTCCTTTTCAACACTGGGACTTAGATTTACTTTACAGTTGAAAAAGAAGTTATCTTTGCCAGAGTTTGCTTTGACTATTGCTTGTGATGATCTTAAAGCTACAGGTGGTGTATGCAGGGCTCCAGTAGTTCTCTGGGGAGTCACAGATAACCTGCTGTGGTCTGCATGGAATTTATCGATGTAATTATCTACATGATGTTTCCTACTATTGATATCTGCCTGGGTTATAGCAATCTCACTTTCAAGAACTACCAGAAACTTGTTCAGGCTTTCAGAGAATGGTAGATCATCCCATATTTCAGGGTCACAATCCTGGAAACTGCTGGCTGTCTCTTCAAGTCTGAGTAACGAAGGTGAACAACATGCAGATCTCTTTCGAAGGCTAGTGGGGGTATCTATACCATGATGCTGGAAACACGGTGGCTCATGCTGGGACCTATTTTTAATTTCCACTGTGCTGTGGAAGGATTTTGCATTACTTGACTCAAGGGGCTCTTGCATTTTCAAAGAGTCATTAACTCCAGTTTCATGATGACTGCTGTGAACTGTACTCAGTTCCTTAGCTTGTAAGCCAAGTTCTTTACTCAACTTTTCTGCTGTACTCTTTTTATCCATATATGAAGCAAGGCTCCATGAATCCTGAATGGGATCATGGCAGCTATTGGAACCAGTGGCCTCTGCAACGGAGATGGATTTTCTGTTCTGGCGAAGAACACCAAAGGCCTTATCTTGTTCTGAAGCTGAAAAATCATCATCTGTTAGTTGTGAAACAATGGAAGTGAATTCAAGTGATGGCGGCCAGAATTTTGAAAAAGTATCCTTGCTGCAGGACTTGAAAAAATAAGTGCTGTCAGGAGTATATATGCTGCTGAGATCACTACTTGAGTGATCTAAAGCAAATAAGTTACTATTAGGTGCCTCAGAGCCACACTGAAGTTTCCTGAAATTAAAAGTCTGCAAAAATTGATAGAAGTAGTCAAAGACAGTAAAGCCTGCAACACCTGGGTCTGGTAGAACAATCTGGCAAGCAACTAGTGCTTTGGCTTTTCTTTTGTGGACAGAGCATTGCTGTAAGAAGTTATTGGCCTCTGAACCTTGTCCAGATTGGTTCTCAAAATTCTGTGAAAGAAGTAAAGAAGTTTAAATAAGAATAAAATTTTCTTCCTTTTACTTAAATATGAAACAGAGATTTAGCTAGGTGCAGTGGCTCATGCCTGTAATCCCCGCACTTTGAGAGGCTGAGGCAGGCAAATCACTTGAGCCTCAGGACACTGGGCAACATGGTAAAACCCCGTCTCTACAAAAAAACCCACAAAAATTAGCTGGGCATGGTGGCATGTGCCTGCAGTCTCAGCTACTCAGGGGGTTGAGGTGGGAGGATCACCAGAGCCTAGAGAGGTAAAGGCTACAGTGAGCCATGATCTTGCCACTGCACTCCAGCCAGGGTGACAGTGAGATGCTGTCTCAAAAATAAAATAAAATAAAATAAAATAAACAGATTTAAAAGGTTAAAACAGATACAACGATTACTCCCATCCTTCAATTCCAATTTCAATTCTGTTAGTGTTATAGGGAAAGTACCATATGTAAGAGAATATAAACCTTAGAGTAAAAAACTTGTTTAAACTGATTTGAAGAAATTCTAGTTCCAGCATTTACTAGTAGTGTTGAGACACTGGACAATTTATTTAACCTCTCTGAGTCTTAGTTTTCTCATTTATAAAATAAAAATAAAAATGCAGGATTACTGTTTAGCAGTAAAATGGAAAACTGCACGATGCTTAGAAAATAGTAGTGGTTCAATAAATGGCAACTATCATATTTCTCATTAGCTAAGGAAAGAGAGGAGGGGAGGGGAAAAAGGGGGAGGGCAAAAGAAAAGAGGAGAGAAAAGAACTGCCTACGATTTTAACAAAGTAAAGCTCTGTAGCTGTTGATTCTACCTTCCCTTTGGATTTTTCTTATTCTTCTATTATGGAATGTTTTATTCTTTTTTAAAACCCTGATTACAGTGTGGAAAAAATGTCTCTTTGTGCCCTTTAGCATAGATGAGACAGAAAACTATTACTCCTTCTGTCAGGTCTCCATGTGTAAGCCCAGACCCAGGAAGTCTAAAGTCCTGCCTGCCTTGGCAGATCACCCGCCGCCCTATGTTCACCATTATACCTGATTGCCCACAGCGGAGCTTCCCCCAACATAAGCTTCCCTTCACCCCACCCTGCCATCTTACCTGTTATTATGGTAACGTGAATACTCCTCACCCCACCCTACCATCTTAACTACTCTTATCCCACCTGCCATTGTAACTGAACTTATGTTAATGTATACTCCTTGCCCCTCTCCCCACCACTGTGATTTATCTTACTCTGTAACTTCCCACTGCCCACCCCAAACCTATAAAAGAAACTCCTATCCCACTACCCTTCACTAACGCCCTTTTTGGCCTTAGCCCACCTGCACCCAGAACAGCCATGTTGCTCACACAAAGCCTGTTTGGGGGTCTCTTCATTCAAAGCGCGTGTTTTAACATCTTCAAAGTCAATACATTCTTTTAACTTCTTCTATAGTCATTTTTATAATTAAAGAGCATCCTTCTTAATATAGTTTCAAGATACTTTGCCTTCTTCCATTATTCTCTTTTTATAGATGACAGAATTAAAAGCTAGAGAATTGACGCAAATTTTACTACAGAATTTGAACAAAATCTGGAGGGCAAAATAAATACTAAATACCAAATATCAAATATCTAACATTTCTAAATATATAATAAATTTATATATTTTTAAGCTCTGAAAGCATTTGAAGTAGGCTCCTCTGACTTTTGAAAGAGGAAGTTGCTACCCATGGTGTTTTAACAGACCACCTATAGGCTATTTTTACATAGTTTAAAGTGTTTCTACAGGCCTTCACATTCATATAACTCCTAACAACTATTTATAACATTCACAAAATTCATTACAATGGAAATATTAATAGACTGTTAAAAAGAGAGCTAGTCTCACTTACTGTCACTCCAAAAATAAAGCTTTGTCCAACAAAGCAAGTTTCAACTGCTTTAGTTAATAGATTCTGCGTTGTATCATCGTCCAGTGTTTCTGGAATTTTATTAGGATCCTGAATGTACCTTGATTGAAAAAAAAATGTGAATAAACTTTGAAATTTTACCATGCTATAAAGTCAGAGACACAATTAGTTTGAAAATGCAGCATGAACCTTTTATAGAGAAAAAAGTCACTTTAAGAGCTATGCATGTTGCTCTCTCTAGTTTCTCATAGCACAGAAAACCCAACAAAACCAATCAATCAAGTGTGAATAAAGTAGATATCTGCCTAACCATCAGGGCTGGCAATGATCATAGGGAAAAATAAAAGTGGCAGAGAGAATAGTGATGGGCTCTCTAGCTCTTCACTTCAAAGCAGGAAAAAGTCTTCCCTTTTCTCTGATAATCTTGGTTGTAGTCCTTTTATTGTCACAACCACAAAAAAGTGGACAAAGATTTCTTGCAAGTGATTAGGGGAGCAGGGCAGAAGACTGAGGAGGAAGAAAAGCTTTAATTGCTTATCCTTATAGTCTCAGGACAATGTCTTAAAGGTCAAACTATGCAAATGAAGTTATAATACAGATTAAAAAATAAGATTTCAATTTCTGATATGCAAATATTCCCTTAAATAGCTTCTCCTGCTTCAGGGGAACCTAACCATTTGAATGCCAATCTCAATTTGGATAATTCTTCAATTTGAAATGACGTTACTTCCTTACCCTCTATTTCTCTAACTTGGATTAGAGATTTATAATTTAATATTCAAATTACAGATTAGTTACCCTAAATAAAAGGAGACTGTTTTAACATAATCACAGTATGTATTCAGGAAACAAACATTGTTCTTACTTGCTAGTCTTTTAAAGGAACTGATCATTTGAGGTTGAATGATCATCCTTTTACAAAAATGCATATTGCCTTATAAACTTGTATCTTCAAATTCTAAGGGCAGCTACGAAAAAGAATGTTTTAAGTATTCTTACCTGTGTAAACCAGTGGCAGTAAGACCAAAAAATGTATCTAAGCAACTTCCAAATACAGTAATAACATACAATTTGTTTGATTCTGCAACTTTTAAGGAAAGTTTGTATCTGTAATTGGCATTTCCAGATTCACCAGCAGAGCCACATTTTGGACAATTAGACCTAGAAAAGTGGTGGAAAAAAATGTGGAGATAATCATTAAGTGTTTTTCTCATATGAAGAAAAATCCAGAACAGTAAAAATTTAAAATAACATTTTGTGTACAAATGCTTCTATAGAACTCACATTCTTCTAAAACTCTTTCAGATCAACTTCTTTTAAATTTCTCTATTCAGAATAGTTAGCTTTACTGATTTAAATTAAATAACTCCAAGTTGATAGAAATACATACTAAATTGATAGAAAATGAAAGGAAAACTGTGCATGGAGGATGAAAAGTAAATAATATCAAAATATTTAATACATATTTATATACAAAGCACTTAATTGCATTTTTCTCATAATAATGAAAATAAATTTATTGGAATATGTTGATAACTTATCAGATTATAAAATTAGATACGAAGGCCATGCAATTTAACTTGTTTTTAAGACAATCTGTGATGATGGCCAAAGGCTTTCCAGTGAAAAAGTACACATTTACATGACAGTGTAACTCTATTGCCACGTACTCACTGTCTGACAGTTACTAAATTCTTGAGTTCTTCATCTGTAAAGTCCAGGGCTGAAGGAGGATTAAAATAGACAAATAAAGGGTCTAGTGCAAATATTGTGAAATTAGTGTTAGTCTGCTTCTCCCTCATAACTATATGAAGTATTGTGATGATTATTGTCACTTACACTGTTTCCTTCTTTTCTAGTTTGCAGTGTATTGTAACTCTGATTTCCATCTTTCATGTTCTTAATTCCCCTCCACAAGTTATGTTAACTTTATTTAATAGAATAGTATCAAAATTTTTTTGAAATAGAACAAGCACCTAAAAACATCTTATGGTAATGGCTAATACTAGAACTTTGTTTTTTCTTCAGGTTGCTAAAGATCTTAAAAAAGAGTGGCAAAATGCAAACAGAAAGCAATGTGAAAGACGGTTGGATAAATTTGATTGTTGCCAGATAGCCACTAGGGGGAGTCCAAAATCTGTAGCTCTCAAAGTGACTCACCTTTATTACATCTGTGTTACCATTTTTCTGCCATACTGAGGATGGATCTGTACCAACCCATTCATGGAATCCAACACAAATCTCCTGGAGTTTGTGCTGTAGGTTAGCCATAGAATAAATTAAAGGTAACTGATTCATTAGGGGATAAAACCCCATTAGTACCAAATTCTAGTGAAATGAACTGTTTAAAATACATATTGCAAGTTCTTTAAAGGCTATGCAATAACAATGCATACAGGTTTAATGTAAAATTCCTAGCAAAACTTAGACTAATTAATATGCATTAGCATTAAATTTAAAAATGTTTTCAACATACATTATTTCATTTTTATAGGTAAAATTTACACATGGGGAAATTAGTTTCAATTTTTATCTGAGAAGACAAAGCTGGTAAATTTATGACCCAAACCCAAGGCTGTAAACTCCTATCATGAAGTTCAGATATTATGATATGATAACTATAAGACCAAATGGTTAAAGAACTGCTTGCAAAGACAGTATCAATAATGGCCTCAAAAAACTATGTCTATTAGTGTTAATGCATTTACATATTAAACTATATACACTTTTACAAAGTACATATGTATAAAGAAGACATTTATTTATATAGCTTCCTTTAACCCTTTTAGGAATGACGGTGGATTGAAATAAATGTTAGTATGGTATAATACAGATTAAAGCTTCTCAAACATTAATGTGTACACAAGTCACCTGGAGATCTTGTTAAAATGAAGATTCTGATTCAGGAAATCTGGGTTAAGGCCCAGGATCCTGCATTTTTAATACACTCCCAGGTGATGCTGATGCAGATGTATCTTAGGCCATACTTTGAGGAACAAGGGTATAGACAACACATTCACATCACTGTCCCCTGATTTAACTTCTAGAGGCACCCCTATTTCTAAAATGTCATTTGTTACAGAGTAACAGTTTTCAAACTTTTTGGTCTCACACTCCTTTATACTCTTAAAAAAATTATTGAGAATACCAAAGAGCTTTTGTTTCTGTGAATAATATCTATATATTTTAAAATTTAAAAATATTTACTTGGGCTGGGTGTGGTGGCTCACACCTGTAATCCCAGCACTTCGTGAGGGTGTGGCAGGCAGATCGCTCAAGCTCAGAAGTTCGAGACCAACCTGGGAAACATGGCAAAACTGTGTCTCTACAAAAAATACAAAAATTAACCAGTGTAGTGGCATGTGCCTATAGTCCTAGTTACTTGGGAGACCGAGGTGGAAGGAGTGCTTGAGCCCAGGAGGCAGAGGTTGTGGTGAGCTACAATTGTGCCAATGAACTCTGTCACCCAGTGACAGAGCTGGACCCTGTCTCAAAAAAAAAAAAAAGTACTTGCCAAATACTGAATATATTCAAGGTATACAACATGATCACTTGAAATACATATACACTGTATAATGATTACCATGGTCAAATTATTTAACACATCATCTGTTACCACTCACGCTGTACATGAGATCCACAGAACTTACTTGTTCATCTTATATTTCTCTCTCTCTATATTTTCGGTTTGTTTTGAGACAGGGTCTCACCTCACTCTGCTGCCCAGGCTGGAGTGCAGTGGTGCTATCACAGCTTACTGTAACCTCAAACTCTTGGGCTCAAGAGATCCTCCTCCCTCAGCCTTCTGAGTAGCTGGGACCACAGGCACATATCACCATGTTCGCTAATTTAAAAAAATTTTTTGTATAAATGTGGGTCTCACTATGTTTCCCAGACTAGTCTTGAACTCCAAGGCTTAAGTGATTCTCTTGTCTCAGCCTCCCAAAGTGTTGAGATTACAGGCATGAGTCACCATGCCTGGCCTCTATCTATATTTCTCATGAAACGAGAAATTAAAGTGAGAAATTAAAACTGAGAAATCTAAAAAATATTTATTAATTAAAAATAACAGACCCATTACATAGTTAACACAAAAACATATTTTTATGAAAAATAGTTGTTTTTCAAATTTTAAAAATTAGTAAGAAGAGACCAGCATTGTTTTATATTTTGCAAACCTCTTTAACGTCTGGTTTCATAAAAAGACAACTGGATTCTCGTATCTGCTTCTCTGCTCAATCTGTTGTGATATTACATGTCATGTAGCCTATGGGAAACTCCATTATGCACTCATGAGAGGCTGAGAGTGAAAAGGCAAATAATGCCTTAGAATTATGAAAACAGATTTGAGCTCAAGGAGCCTCTGAAAGTATCTGTCTGAAATAGTAGCTGTAATTTGCTATCTTTTTTGCTTGATACCAGTTAAAACACCAAGTTTCATTTGTTTATTTTTAAATTTTCATTTATTTGTTTTTTTGAGACAGGGTCTTGCTTTGTTGCCCAGGCTTGAGTACAATGGTATGATCTCAGCTCACTGCAGCCTTGAGCTCTTGGGCCCAAGCAATTCTCCCACCTCAGCCCCCTGAGCAGCTGGACTACAGGCATATGCCACGAGGGCTGGCTAAGTTTGTTTATTTTTGGAGAGGATAGGTCTCACTGTGTTTTCCAGGCTGGTCTCAAACTTTTGACTCAAGCAATCCTCCTATCTTGGCCTCCCAAAGTGCTGGAATTATAGGTGTGAGCTACTAAGCCCAGCCTAATTTTTTATTTTTGTAGAAAGGGAGTCTCACTACATTGCCCAGGCTGGTCTCAAACTCCTGGACTCGAGCAATCCTCCCATCTTGGCCTCCCAAAGTGCTGAGATGATAGGCGTGAGCTACCATGACCAGCCTCATTTGTTTATTTTTCTAGTGTACTTATATATAGCCCAGATGTGGAAGAATTAGTGAGATAAGTAATCCTTTATGTTTTAAGGACTGGTCTTGAAAACCTTAAAAAATGTGACGAAAGCAATGGACTCACTTTCTTTCCCCCCAAAATATATAGGAACACAATATTCTACATATTTTAGGGACCTGAGGATTCATACACACCTACAATGTATCCACAGATTCCAGTTTAAGAATATCCTGATAATATGATTATATAATATCCCTTTCCAAGTTTATAGAGCCAGATTAAATATACACAAAGTAATGAGACATATTTTAAAAAACGTATCTCTTAACGCTTCCACATATCACTTCCCTCACAAAAGAAGAAAACTATGATCTATTTGTGTGAAATTAAATTTGACTTGCTTAAGTAAATGATACAAACTTTTTGGGTAGTTGGGAATGGGGGAAGAGGGTAGGGAGTCTCTGACTGATGAGTCCTATTTTAACTAGGAAAAGAAAGTTACTAGAGACGGATTTCTAGGCTACAAGGGATTACGAGTCCCATTAGTCACTTAGAAGGGCAATTTCTATCTGTTTGGGCTGGATGGATAGCTTGTCTGTATAAATAAATCCCTTCTCTGGCTTATAATTTTTGGGAGTGTACAGATATACACTACTGTGTGTGTATGTGTAGTTATTGCTTCATATGAAGGATCGAACTAACTTTGCACACGTATATTTTTATAGATGTATGTCTATGTCTGTATATTTATATAATGAAATTCCCTTTCAAATGAAATTTAACCTGGAACACTAATATAAGGATGAGAACAGAGATCTTGTTGAAACTAAGGTGGGGGCCCTGGAGTCCTACCTACTACTCAGCACTATGCATTATTACTACTCTAATCCCATCTCCCTCCAGAAGAATTTCCATGGAGCCCCAAGGCTCTGCAGAATACCTATAGATTGAAAATGACCACTGATCTTATCTTGGAGGTTAAGAAAAGAAAAAAGTTAATTCCATAAAGCACAAAATACTTATTATAATTATAGTCACTAAGGATTTCAGTTTCAAAGAAAATATTCGGGGAGTGGCCTCTTTTCTCTTCAGCATCTCTAAGATCTTTTGCAAAGGTAAGAGCGTGGAACTCCTCTGTCATAAACTGGCTGTGCTATAGCAATGGGGAAATGAACATGAGCAATTTCTGTTTCCTATGTTGCCTTACAACTGATTCCAAGTATGAAAAGGGGAAAGCAAAAACAGTAGAAAAGATAAGCACCAAGATTTAGATCATCATGGCAGATGGGAGGCAGAACTAGATTGCAACACTGACTCAAATGGACAGGACACCATGCGGAGGCTCATGTCATGAATATTAGCTCCAGAACAACTGCAGGAACAAGCCGGGAATCCCAAGAGGACCCACAGACCCTCTGAAGGAAGTGGAACGCTCCTGTAGGACCCAGGAGAAACCCCAAATACCATGCTGCTATCCATGGCTGAGAGACCCGTAGAGGGTTCACATCACAGGATTCTGTGCAGACAAACCCCTGGTACTAGCCCCGAGCCAGCTAGACTTGCTGGATGGCTAAACCCAGAAAAGAGATAAATCACTGCAGCTTGGCTCACAGGAAGCCACATCCATAAGAAAAGGGGGAGAGTATTACATCAAGGAAATGTCCTGTGGGACAAAAGAATCTGAAGAGCAGCCTTCAGCCCTAGATCTTCCCTCTGACAGAGCCTACCCAAATGAGAAGGAACAAGAAAACCAACTCTGGTAATATGACAAAACAAGGCTCTTTAACACCTCCACACACAAAAAAAATCACACTAGCTCACCACAATGGATCCAAACCAATAAGAAATCCCTGATTTTACCTGAAAAAGAATTCAGAAGGCTCGTTATTAAACTAAGTAGGGAGTTACCAGAGAAAGGCAAAGCCCCATGTAGGGAAATCCAAAAAATGATACAAGAAGCGAAGGGAGAAATATTCAAGGAAATAGATAGCATTAAGAAAAACAATCAACACTTCAGGAAACATTGGACACACTTATAGAAATGCAAAATGCTCTGGAAAGTCTCAGCAATATAATTGAACAAGTAGAAGAAAGAAATTCAGACCTCGAAGACAAGGTCTTCGAATTAACTCAATCCAACAGACACAAAAAAGAAAGAATAAGAAAATATGAACAAAGCCTCCAAGAAGTCTGGGATTTTGTTAAACGGCCAAACCTAAGAATAATTGATGTTTCTGAGGAAGAAGATAAATCTAAAAGTTTGTAAAACATATTTGGAAGAATGACTGAGGAAAACTTCCCTGGCCTTGTTAGAGACGTAGACATCCAAATATAAGAACACAAAAAACATCTAGGAAATTCATCACAAAAAGATCATCGCCTAGGCACATTGTCATCAGGTTATATAAAGTTCAGATGAAGGAAAGAATCTTAGGAGTTGTGAGAAAAAAGCACTAGGTAACCTATAAAGGAAAACCTGCCAGATTAACAGCAAGATTTCTCAGCAGAAACCCTACAAGCTAGAAGGGATTAGGGCCCTATCTTCAGCCTCCTCAAACAAACAATTATCAGCCAAGAAATTTGTATCCAGTGAAACTAAGAATCATATATGAGGAAAGGTAGTTTTGTTCAGACAAATGCTGAGAGAATTTGCCACTACCAAGCCACCACTGTAATAACTGCTAGGCCAGGTACAGTGGCTCATGCCTTTAATCCTAGCACGTTGGGAGGCTGAGGTGGGCAGATCACCTGAGGTCAGGAGTTTGAGACCAGCCTGGCCAACATGGTGAAACCCCACCTCTACTAAAAATACAAAAATTAGCTGGATGTGGTGGTGGGCACCTGTAATCCCAGCTACTGGGGAGGCTGAAGCAGAAGAATCGCTTGAACCCAGGGGTGGAGGTTGCAGTGAGCTGATACTGCACCACTTCACCCCAGCCTGGGCGAAAGAGCAAAACTCCATTAAAAAACAAAAAACAAACAAAAACACTAAAAGGAGTTCTAAATCGTGAAACAAATCCTGAAAACACATCAAAAACAGAATCTCTTTAAGGCATAAATCACACAGGACCTATAAAACAAAAATACAATTTAAAAAGCAAAAACAAAAAAACCAAGGTACACAGGCAACAAATAGCACAATGAATGCAATGGTACCACAAATCTCAATACTAACATTGAATGCAAATAGCATAAATGCTCCACTTAAAAGACGCAGAACAGCAGAATGGATAAGAATTCACCAATCAACTATCTGGTGCCTTTCAGGAGACTCACCTAACACATAAGGACTCATATAATCTTAAAGTAAAGGAGTGGGAAAAGGCATTTCATGCAAATGGACACCAAAACTAAGCAGGGGTAGCTATTCTTATATCAGACAAAATAAACTCTAAAGCAACAGCAGTTAAAAGAGACAAAGGACATTATATAATGTTAAAAGCCCTTGTCTGACAGGAAAATATCACAATCCAAAACGTATATGCACCTAACACTGGAGCTCCCAAATTTATAAAACAATTACTAATAGACCTAAGAAATGAGATAGACAGCAATACAGTAAGAGTGGGGGGCTTCAATACTACAATACAAGCACTAGACAAGTCATCATGACAGAAAGTCAACAAAGAAAAAATGGATTTAAACTATGCCTTGGAACAAATGAACTTAACATATATACCAGAAATTTCATCCAACAACTGTAGGATACACATTCTATTCAACAGTGCATGGAACTTTCTCCAAGATAGACCATATGGAAGGCCATAAAACAAGCCTCAATAAATTTAAGAAAACTGAAATTATATCAAGCATTTTCTCAGACCACAGTGAAATAAAACTGGAAGTCAACTCCAAAAGGAGCCTTCAAAAACATGCAAATACATGGAAATTAAATAATGTGCTCCTGAATGATCACTGGGTCAAAAATGAAATCAAGATGGACATTAAAAAATTATTCGAATGACAATAATGACACAACCTATCAAAACCTCTGGGATACAGCAAAGGTAGTTCTAAGAGGAAAATTCACAGCTCTAAACACCTACATCAAAAAGACTGAAAGAGCACAAACTGACATTCTAAGGTTACAACTCAAGGAACTAGTGAAACAAGAACAAGCCAAACCCAAACTCAGCAGAAGAAAGGGAATAACCAAGATCAAAGCAGCACTGAATGAAATTGAAACAAACAACAAAAAAATGCAAAAGATAAATGAAAACAAAAACCTGGCTCTGAAAAGATAAACAAAATTGATAGACCATTATCAAGATTAATCCAGAAGAGAAGAGAGAAAATCCAATAACTTCATAAAGAAACAAAATGGAAGATATTACAACTGACACCACTGAGATACAAAAGATCATTCAAGGCTACTATGAACACTTTTACACAAACTAGAAAAGCTAGAAGAGACGGATAAATTCCTGGAAAAATACAACCCTCCTAGCTTAAATCAGGAAGAAGTGGATACCCTGAACAGACCAATAACAGGCAGCAAGATTGAAATGGCAATTTAAAAATTACCAACAACAACAAAAAAGTCCAGGACCAGATGGATTCACAGCAGAATTCCACCAGACATTCAAAGAAGAATTGGTACTAATCCTTTCGACACTATTCCACAAGATAGAGAAAGAGAGAACACTCCCTAATTCATTCCATGAAGCCAGCATCACTCTAATACCAAAATCAGGAAACGACATAACCAAAAAAGAAAACTACAGCCTGATATCCCTAATAAACATAGATGCTAAAACCCTTAACAAAATACTAGCTAACTTAATCCAACAACATATCAAAAAGATAATCTACTATGATTAAGTGGGTTTCATACCAGGGATGCAGGGACAGTTTAACATACAAAAGTCAATAAACGTGATATACTATACAAACAGAATTTTAAAAACAAAAATCACATAATCATCTCAGTAGATGCAGAAAAAGCATTTGACAAAATCCAGCATCCCTTTATATTAAAACTCTCAGCAAAACTGGCATACAAGGGACAAACTTCAATGTAATAAAAGCCATCTATGACAAGCCCACAGCCAACATAACACTGAGTGGGGAAAAGTTGAAAGCATTCCCTCTGAGAACTGGAACAAGATAAGGATGCCCACTCTCACCACTCCTCTTCAATATAGTACTGGAAGTCCCAGCCAATGCAATCAGACAAGGGAAAGAAAGAAAGGGCATCTAAATTGGTAAAGAGGAAGTAAAACTGTCACTGTTAGCTGATGATATGATTGTTTACCTCGAAAACCCTAAAGACTCCTCCAGAAAGCTGCTAAAACTGATAAAAGAATTCAGCAAAGTTTCTGGATACAAGATTAATGTACACAAATCAGTAGCTCTTCTATACACCAACAGTGACCAAGCAGAGAGTCAAATCAAGAACTCAACTCCTTTTATAATAACTGCAAACAAACAAACAAAAACATAAAAACCCTCTAAACTTAGGAATATACCTAACCAAGGAGGCAAAAGACCTCTATAGAAAACAAAAAAACACAAAACACTGCTGAAAGAAATCGCAGACAACACAAACAAATAGAGATGCATCCCATGCTCATGGATGGGTATAATATTGTGAAAATGACCATACTGCCAAAAGTAATTTACAAATTCAATTCAATCCCCTTTAAAATATCACAATCATTCTTCACAGAATTCGAAAAAACATTTCTAAAATGCATATGGAACCAAAAAATAGCCCACGTAGCCAAAGTAAGACTAAGCAGAAAGAACAAATCTGGAGGCATTGCACTACCTGATTTCAAACTCTACTATAAGTCCATAGTCACCAAAACAGCATAGTACTGGTATAAAAATAGACACATAGGCCAATGGAACAGAATAGAGAACCCAGAAATAAATTCAAATACTTACAGCCAACTGACCTTTGATAAAGCAAACAATAGTGGGAAAAGGACACCCTTTTCAACAAATTGTGCTAGGATAATTGGCTAGCCACATGAAGGAGAATGAACCTTATACAAAAGTCAGCTCAAGATAGATTAAGGACTTAAATCTAAAAACTGAATATAAAACTTCTAGAAGATAACAGCAGAAAAACTCTTCTAGACATTGGCATAGACAAGGATTTCATGACCAAGAACCCAAAACCAAATGCAATAAAAACAAAGATAAATAGCTGGGACCTAATTAAACTAAAGAGCTTTTGCATGGCCAAAGGAACAGTCAGCAGAGTAAACACATAACTCACAGAGTGGGGGAAAATCTTTACAATCTATACATCTATCAAAGGACTAATATTCAGAATTTACAACAAACTCAAACAAACCAGTATGAAAAAAACAAACAATCTCACCAAAAAGTGGGCTAAGGACATGAATAGACAATTCTTAAATGGCCAACAACGTATGAAAAAATGCTCAACATCACTAATGATCAGGGAAATGCAAATCGTTCCAATTTTAGTATATGTGCTGCTGAAGCAAGCATGGGAAATGCAAATAAAAAACACAATGTGATGCCACCTTACTCCTGCAAGAATTCCCATAAATCAAAAAAAAAAAAAAAAAAAAAGTAGATGTTGGCATGGATGCAGTGGTCAGGTAACACTTCTACATTGCTGGTAGAAATGTAAACTAGTACAGCTGGTATGGAAAACAATATGGTGATTCCTTAAAGAACTAAAAGTAGAACTACCATTTGATCCAGCAATCCCACTACTGGGTATCTACCCAGAAAAAAATAAGCCATTATATGAAAAAGATACTTGTACATGCATGTTTATAGCAGCACAGTTTGCAATTGTAAAATCAAGGAACCAACCCAAATGTCAATCAGTCAATGAGTGGATAAAGAAATTGTGGCATATATGTACGAGGGACTACTACTCAGCCATGAAAAGAGATGAATTAATGGCATATGGAGTGACCTGGATGAAACTGGATACTATTATTCTAAGTGAGGTAACTCAGGAATGAAAAACCAAACACCATATGTTCTCACTGATATGTGGGAGCTAAGCTATGAGGATGCAAGGGCATAAGAAAGCAACAGTGGTCTTTGGGGACTTGAAAGGAAGGGTGGGAGGGGGCGAGGGATAAAAGACTACAAATTAGGTTCAGTGTATACTGCTTGGGTGATGGGTGCACCAAAATCTCACAAAGCATCACTAAAGAACTTACTCATGTAACCAAATACCACTAGTATGTATCCCACTAACCTATTGGGGCAGGGGGGTGGGGAAGAAAAGCACCAGAAATTATGGAAATTGTTTAAAAAATTTTTTTGTCAATGTAATGTAACTGGGTTTTTTCTTGGGTGCTGGCAAGGCACAGCTCCCCTGAGAGAATGCTGTGGGTTCTTGGCCTCCTATCTCTTACAAGAATAAGCAATGGGACTATTGCAGGTGTGCTGTATGCTTGTAAAAGTAAATATCAGACCCAAGAAGTGTTGCAGAAAGGTGATTTTATTTAGGTAGAGAAAAGAGAAGGAAAGGAGAAGAGAAAGACTTCCAAGAAGAGTATGGAAGGGGATTCCAGAGGGGAAAATTCTAGAGGGGAAAGGGAACTCCCACCGTGTGGGAGAGGATTCCAGAAAGCTGGAAATCCAGCATGGGTGAAGGAGCAGGAGAATTTATGCTGGAAGAAATTCCCACCTTCCCAAGTTCCTCTGGCCAGTGAAAGGAGTTCCTTACAACTTCCGCTGGAGTGACCGACTTTTAGTTTCTTCCCGCACCCGTGAAATTCAAACATAAACCCTTAAATCTCCCGGATGAAGAGAGATGGGAGGGGAGCATGGCGCTGGGAAATTCTTGCCCTAAAACTACGCCCCCTCATGGACCTAGAAAGAAAACACATTCCCTCAGTAATATATGCAGAAAACAGGTTATATTTCCATGGACTATGTTTCCACAGGCAAGGATTATGTGCTATGGGTTTTATATTCTGAAAGCATCCAGTCACAAGTCCTTTCCCAGGGCATTTTAAATTCTAGGAAAGAGAGGGGAAGGTGTTATTCTGAATACACATTCCACTGCTAATTTGGAAGTAATATGGTGATTATGAAGGTAAACAGAATTCAGATTGTTTAGGCATGAATATGTTTCTGCCCCTAACTAGCTGGTTGTGTGATGATTTGTGGTAAGCTTCAGTTGTCTCCTTTAAAGGTTGGCATTAATAATAGCATTCACTTCATAGGACTGTTGTATTAAAAGATATAATGTCCACAAAGCTCCTAGCACAGTGCCTACTGTACAGTAAACACTCACTAAGGTTATCTATTGACATTACTAATCTAAATAAGTAATGATGGCATTATTGTTCAACCTAAATTTTTGTTGCAGATTACCTTTAAAATAAATGACTGAAAAGAATTTAAAAAATATTTTATATCTCAATAAAAAATAAATAAAATAAAAAAAGAACAAATATTTTATATCTATATATTATTGATAATGTATCAGACAATGTTCTAGGCATGTTATACATATAAATCCACTTAATCCTTACAAGAACCCTATGAGGCAGATATCACTTTCTGAGCCATTTTGAGGCTCAGATAATTAGAATGACTTGCCTGAGGCCACACAGCTGTAACAGGCAGGGTTGTGATTTGAACCAGGCAGTCTGTTCCAGAGAATTATGCTTTTAATCATGATAATATATTGTAATAAGGTAAAGTATACTTATAATGGACTATAATAATAATAGCTACCATTTTGGAGATCCTAATATATGTATTGTATTAGAACATTTTGGTGCATTATCTCTAACTTTACAATTATCCCATATTGTGGGTACCATTATCCCATTTTACAAATGAGTAATTAGACTCACAGAAGTTAAATATCTCGCCCTAAGTCACAGAGTTAATGAGTGCCAGAGCCTACATGCAACTCTGTTGTGTTCTCTGAAGCTTGAAATTGTTCCATTACAATAAGTCTTCACTTAACGTCAGTGATAGGTTCTTGGATACCGTCACTTTAAGCAAAACTACTTACAGCACGTTCTCAAATAATGTCATTATAATGTTGATGAGAAAAAACTTAGTTTAATTATACATTATTTTGCTTAAAGTTGCGGTGCCTAAGAATTCAACAACATTAAGTAAGGACTGTATACCACACTGCTTCTAAGTATAGATCCTGATGAAAGGCAAGTAGCCCATCGGTTTTAGTTGTTTCAAATGACAGGCAGGAAACGGAAAATAGGTGAGCCTAAGACAATCTAAACACTATAATACCATCACTTATTCATTCATTTAACGAAGATTTGTTGAACATTTTCTATGAACCAAGCCCTAGGAGGGATGCCAAGGATTTAATGATGAGTAACACAAACAGGATCTTTCTCTTAGAGATTATAAATGAGTACTTGAGAGAGTGACTTAATAAAGGAACAGTGTAATAACTACTTCAAAGATTACTTAGAGTCTAGATGTGAGTTAGAACTGCCAATCCCTTTCTACCTCCCCATTCAGTGCTAACTAGACAAAAAAACTAGTTAGGAATATTGCTGGCACACTACTCTTTCCTACATATTTCTAGCTACTTACTAGGTATTCTTATCTTCTCTTTCATGCAGAGAGACAGTGTTCTGGAGAAACTTCAAATCTAACCTCTCACTTCTACTCTATAAAGATCAGAGGAAGATTTTAGGCTCTCAGTTATAGTTGGCTTGCATCTGAGCATGATAATAAAGAATTATATGTCAAACACCTTTCCAGTTGCTAAAGGATAGATATTACTATAACATAGTCCCTGGTCTCAAGGAGTTTTTTTATTTATACTAAAAACTATTCTGTGGATCATGCAAAAATAAACACACAGTAAACAAAAGCCTCCTATATTACCAGGGATAACCCAGAAATGGGCTACATTTTGTACCAATATTGGGACTTACTCTCTGATAAGTTATTTTTCTTGTATGAGGCAGGTATTTATCAAAGGACTTGACAGTAACTTAAAACTGTTCTCTAATAATAGAGGATTAGCAGTGAAATCTGTTCTGGGATTTATAGAAGAACCAACCCGAAAGAATCTAAAGTCCTGGTTTGGTAAATACGGTCCTTGCCCTTGAGCCACAGGAAATCTACAATGTGCACTTATATTTCCTCTCTCACATTTACAGACTTTATTTTTACCTTTTGGAGACTACGATTATCCTAGAGAAGCACTTCTTACATGATGGATATATAAAACTTGAATTCTGGAGAGCAAGTACTGAGGCAAGAAGAAATTTTCTTCTTCTATTCATGTGTTCACACTGTGGCCTACAAAACAAAATAGCCATTGAGATGACTGACAAATCGTTCATTGTAATGTATACTCATTTTTTAGGAAAACCACTTAACCTCCATGGCTAAGCTAACAGATGTCATTTGCTTCACTTTCAAAGTGAAGGTGGTACTAATGTATTAGATAGTTAATTTTTTTCTGCTTAAAATATTAATAGGAAGAAAATCAGATTTAAAACAGAGTGGCTTAAGCAAATTCTTATATCCTGTTTCTTAATAAATGCTCCATCCCAGAAATTCAGGAAAGATGTCATTTAACTTGTTTCACACCTTTACAGGAAGATACAAAACTTGTGCCTACCATCAATATGACGGAAATTACAGGTTGAACATCTTGAATCTGAAAGTCCAAAACTCAAAATCTGAAATTTTTTGAGCACTGCCATGATGGCACAAATCAAAATTCCACACATAAGTACTTAACACAAACTTTGTTTCATGCACTAAATTATTAAAATTATTGTGGCCAGGTGTGGTGGCTCATGCCTGTAATCCCAGCACTGTGGGAGGTTGAGGCGGGTGGATCACCTGAGGTCAGTCAGGAGTTCGAGAGCAGCCTAGCCAACATGGCAAAACCCCCATCTCTACTAAAAATACAAAAATTAGCTGGGCATGGTGGTGGGCACCTGTAATACCAGCTACTTGGGAGGCTGAGGCAGGAGAACTGCTTGAACCTGGGAGGCAAAGGTTGCAGTGAGCCAAGATCGCATCACAGCACTCCAGCCTCGGCAACAAGAACAAAACTCTGTCTGGGAAAAAAAAAAAAAAGAGTATTGCATAAAATTACCTTCAGGTTATGTATATAAGATGTACATGAAACAGATACAATTTATGTCCCATTCCTAAGATATCTCATTAATCATATGCAAATATTCCAAATCCAAAATTCACAACATTTCTGGACCCAGACATTTCAGATAAGGTATATTCAATCTGTACATGAACTTACATGAAACCTTAAAAGAACTAAATTGGTGGAAATGGTTCTTTTTTAGCTGAAATATTGCTTTATTAGATTTCAATGTGCTCATTTTATACATCTTGAGAAAAAACAGAAAAAGCAAAATATTACATGTCAAAGGATAACTCAAAGTGTTTTAATATTCTTGTATAAAACACATCAAGAAGGCCAGGTGTCGTGGCTCATGTCTGTAATCTCAGCACTTTGGGAGACAGAGGTGGGAGGATCACTTCTGCCCAGGAGTTCCAGACTAGCCTGGGAAACATAGGGAGACACTGTCTCTACAAAAAATATAAGAGAATTAGCTGAGTGTGGTGGCACGTACCTGTAGTACCAGTTACTCTGGAGGCTAAGGCAGAAATATCACTTGATCCCAGGGGGATCAAGGTCACAGTGAGCTATGATGATGCCATGGCACTCTAGCCTGGGTGACAGAGCAAGACTCTATCTCTAAAAAACAAACAAAAAAAATCAGATAAGTAAAATAATAAAATACAGACATATCTCCTTTTATTATACTTCCCTTTATTATGCTTCAAAAATATTGCATTTTTTACAAATGGAAGGTTTATGGCAACCCTGTGTCAAGCAAGTCCATTTTTCCAACGGCATGTGCTTACTTTCCATCTGCCACATTTTGGTAATTCTCACAATATTTCAAAAGTTTTCATTTTTATTATATCTGATGGTGACTTGTGATCAGTGATCTTTGATGTTACTATCGTAATTGTTTTGGGGCCCCACAGACTGCACCTGTATAAGACGAATTTAATTTATAAATGTGTGTTCTGACTGCCCCACCATCTCACTCCCTCTTGTTGGGTCTCCCTGTTCTGAGATGGAACAATATTGAAATTAGGCCAGTTATTAACCCTCCGATGACTAAGTGTTCAGGTAAAAGGAAGAATCACATGTCTCTCGTTTTAAAACAAAAGACAGAAATAAAAATTAAGGTTAGTGAGGAAAGCATGTTGAAAGCTGAGATAGGCCAAAAGTTAGGTTTCTTGTGCCAAATAGCAAAGTTGTGAATGCCAAAAAAATGTTACTGAAGGAAATGCAAAGAAAATGTTATTGAAGGAAATTAAAAGCGCCACTCCAGTGAACACATAAATAAGAATGTAAAACAGCCTTATTGTTGATATGGAGAAAGTTTTAGTGGTCTGGCTAGAAGATCAAACCAGCCACAACATTCCCTTAAATCAAAACCTAATCCAGAGTAAGACCCTAACGCTCCTTAATTCTATGAGGGCTGAGAGAGGTGAGGAAGCTGTAGAAAAAATGCTTGACGATAGCAGAGGTTGGTTCTTGAAGTTCAGGAAAAGAAGCCATCTCCAAAACATAATCCGTAACTTGCTGCAAGGTAAAGCAGCAAGTACTCATGCAGAAGCTGCAGCAGGTTATCCAAAGACCTAGTTAAGATAATGATGAAGGTGGCTATACTAAATAACAGATTTTAAATGTAGACAAAACAGCCTTATATGGGAGGAAGATAACATCTAGGACTTTCATAGCTAGAGAAGTCAGTGCCTGGTTTCAAGGCTTCAAAGAGCAGGCTAACTTTCTTGTTAGGGGCGAATGCAGCTGGTGACTTGATACTGAAGCCAGTGCTCATTTGCCATTCCAATAATCCTCTGGCCCTTAAGGATTACGCTAAATCTACTCTGCCTGTGCTCTAGAAATGGAAGAATAAAGCCTGGATGACAGCACATCTGTTTATAGCATGATTTACTGAATATTTTAAGCCCATAGTTGAGACCTATTGCTCAGAAAAAAAGATTTGTTTCAAAATATTACTGCTCATTGACAACACACCTGGTTACCCAAGAGTGCCGATGGAGATAACACAAGGAGACTGATGTTGTTTTCATGCCTGTTAACACATCCATTCTATACACATGGATCAAGGAGTCATTTTGACTTTCAAGTCTTATTATTTCAGGAACACATTTCTTAAAGCCATAGCTACCATAGATAATGCTGCTTCTGATGGATCTGGGCAAAGTAAGTTGAAAATCTTCTGGAAAGGTTTCACCATTCTAGATGCTAATAAGAACATTCACGATTTATGGGAGGAAGTCAAAATATCAACACTAATTTTAGTTTGGAAGAAGTTGATTCCAGTCTTCACGGATAACTTTGAGGGGTTTAAGCCTTTAGTGGAGGAAGTGACTGCAGATTTAGTGGAAATACCAAGAGACCTAGAATTAGAAGTGGAGCCTGAAGATGTGACTCAATTGCTGCAATCTCATGATAAGGCATGAACTTATAAAGAGTTGCTTTTTATGGATAAATAGAGTAGTTTCTTGATAGGGAATCTACTCCTGGTGAGGATGCTGTGAACATTGTTGAAATGACAACAAAGGATTTAGAATATTCCATAAGCTTAGCTGATGATAAGCAGTGGCAGGGTCTGAGAAGATTGACTCCAATTCTGAAAGAAGTTCTACTGTGGGTAAAATGCTATCAAACAGCATTATATGGTATAGAAAATCTTTTGTGAAAGGAAGAGTCAATCAATGCAGCAAACTTCATTGTTGTCTTATTTTAAGAAATTACCTCAGTCACCCCAACCTTCAGCAACCACCACTCCGAGCAGTCAGCAACCATCAACACTGAGGCAAGACCCTCCACTACAAAAAATTGACACATTGAAGGCTCAGATGATCATTAACATTTTTAAATAATAAAGTATTTTTAATTAAGATATGTATTTTTTAGACATAATGCTATTGCATACTTAGTAGACTATAGTGTAAATATAACTTTTATTAATATATGCACTGGGAAACCAAAAACTTTGTGTGACTTGCTTTACTGCAATATTTGCCTTATTGCAGTGGTCAGAAACCCAACCTACAATACCTTCCAGGTATGCCTGTAGCAATGTTCTCTCTTTATACTTTGTAAAAATTCAGCTTGGGCAACATGGTGAGACCTCATTTCTCTAAAAAAAAAAAACAAAAAACAATTAGCCAGGCATGATGGTATGAGCATGTGGTCCCAGCTACTTGGGAGGCTGAGGTGGGAGGATCGCTTGAACCCAGGAAGTCAAGACTGCAGTGAGCTGTGTTTATGCCACTGCACACCAGCCTGGGTGACAGAGTGAGACTTTTTCTCAAAAAACAAAAAAACAAAAAACCCAAAATTAAAAGACTGGTCTGTGGCTGGGTGCAGTAGGTAGCTCATGTCTATAATCCCAGCACTTTTGGAGGCCCAGATCACCTGAGGTCAGGAGTTTGAGAACAGCCTCACCAAAATGGTGAAACCCCGTCTCTCCCAAAAACATAAAAAATTAGCCGGGTGTGATGGCATGGGCCTGTAATCCCAGCTACTCGGGAGGCTGAGGCAGGACAATCACTTGAACCCAGGAGGCAGAGGTTGCAGTGAGCCAAGATCATGCCACACTGCACTCCAACCTGGGCGACACTGTAAGACTCTGTCTCAAAAAAAATAAGGTTGGTCTGTTTACTAATTTTTTAAATGGATTAGGTTATTTATAGCATAAAATACATGCTTTAAAACAAAGATCTTTGTAACTGAGATAAAGCTATATTAAGAAACTTTCATTTGTAAACACATGGCAAAAGCTTTCGATTTCTGAAAATGAGTGATACTGTTTTTGATACTGGCATGAGCAAATTTTGACAGACTGGAGGTCACTGGTTTTAAAATAATAGAATCTTTTCAGTATAGTACTCCATAAAGATGATCAGAAATGTAGAAATGTGGTGACTATGGAAGGGAGATGTTAAAGTGATACTAATCTTGATAGTCAATCAAAACAACACTTCTATAAAAATAAAATCTTGGCACCTAAGGTAATAAGATGAAAATTTGCAAAGATGAAAGATAAAGAATTTACATAAATCACTGATCTGTGCTATTAAAAGGAGCACAGAAAAGAAAAAGCTAATCTTAATTTTTTGCTATCCTTGTTGGGACTCTTATGTATACATTAGTAAGGTTCTGCCGCAAGCAGATTACGTATTCCTAGATTTGGTTGTCACCTTAGGCTACATGGCAATCATAAGGACACGGTAGGGTAGGTAATATAGATACAAAGGAAAGGCAGAAAGAAGCATAAAAGAAAACTGCCATTATGAGTGCTAAAACCTCAAATTCCTTGCCATTGCAACTGTCAAAAGACAAAATTACAACAGTTTTGTGAAAGGTCTTAATTGGCTTTATTTATGATTCTGTCAGAGGAGTTTGAACCAAAGCAACTCCATCTTGTCTAGAGGCTGGGTCAAATGAAGCTGAGACTTACTGGGCTGCATTCCCAGATGGTTAAGGCATTTGAAGTCACCAGATGAGACATGAGGTTAACATAAGATACAGGTCATAAAGACCTTGTTGATAAAATAGGTTGCAGTAAAGAAGCTGGCTAAAACCCGCCAAAACCAAGATGGTGACGAGAGTGACCTCTGGTTGTCTTCAAGGCTACACTCCCACCAGTGCCATGACAGTTTACAAATGCCAGCTGTCAAGTCAGGAAGTTACCCTATATGGTCTAAAAAGGGGAGGTATGAGTAATCCAACCCTTGTTTAACATATCATCAAGAAATAACCATAAAAATGGGCAACCAGCAGCCCTCGAGGCTGCTCTATATCTTTTATCCCTTTACTTTCTTAATAAACTTGCTCTCACTTTATGGACTTGACCTGAATTCTTTCTTGTGTGAGATCCAAGAAACCTTCCAGGGGATCTGGATTGGGGCCTCTTTCCGGTAACAATTCTAGAACTGGGAAATACTTTATTCCATAAAATAGAATAAATGTCCCAGGGGGCTGAGCAGAGAAGTTTGGTTTTATAGACAGAGAAGGGCTGAAGAAAGTAGAAACAAAGAACAAAAAGCAGCTTGGTCATTTCAAAGTTACTTTCTTCCTAAAGTAGGAACAGAGAAACAGAAAAATATAAGAATAACTGGTTAACATAAGGCTACTTTTTGTTGTAAGCATCAAAGCTTATTTCTTTCTCCTGAGTTCTAGGAAGGTCAGATAACAATGTAGTTTTGATTTGGTGAGGTGGAACTTTGAAGTATAAATGACTCTATTTTGATTTTTAGTCCGGTCCACTGGGGTGTAGTGCAGGAGCTTAGTCCAAAACAAAGGTCTCCTATAACTTTTAGTTAACACAACAAATGATGTAATGTCAAAAAAGGTACCTTCCTTCCACATCTCTAAAATCTAATTTAGGGTGGCGTATAGTATGGTAGTACATCTACCTGTGATTTAGGGGAGCTAAAATAACATAAAGCTCACTCCCGAAGATGCTGTCTCTTACCTGCTTAAAATCCTGCTGTATAGAATGAAGCCTCAATATCTCATAATGACCTGTGCAGCCCTGGGTCATCTAGATCTTGCCAATCCCTGATCTCACTTTGTACTACTCTCCTCCTTAATCACTGGATTTTAAGCCATGCTGGCCTTCTTTTCTGCTCCTCAAGCATACCAAACAATTTCCCTTCTTAGGGTTTTGTGCTTACTGTTCTCTTTACCTAGGATATTCTTCCCTTAGGTCTTGGAATAGCTGGTTCTTTATCATCCTTCAATCTTTAATGCTATCCCCTCAGAGAGTCCCACTTTAGACCAAGCAGACTCCTCCTTTCTCTTAGTTTCTATGGCACCACCTGTTTTATCCTTTGTGGTACTATTCATGCTGGATAGTTACCCTATATATGTCTTTGCTTACTTATTTTTGTTCATTCTACTGACCATTAACCTAAGTTTCATAAAGACAGGGACCTAGTCCATCCTGTTCTCTACTATAACCCCAGTGCTTAGAACAGTGCTCAGCACATACTAAGTTTACAATAAATAGTTATTGAATGGGGCCAGATGTAGTGGATCAGGCCTGTAACCCCAGCACTTTGGGAGGTTTAGGTGGGAGGACTGCTTGAGCCCAAGAGTTTGAGACCAGCTAGGGCAACACAGCGAGACCTCATCTCTACAAATAATAATAATAATAAATTAGCTGGCCATGGTGGTGCACACTTGTAGTTCCAGCTACTCAGGAGGCTGAGATGGGAGGGTTGCTTGAGCCTGGGAGATTGAGGCTGTCATGTGCAGTGATTGCGCCACTGCACTCCAGCCTGGGCAACAGAGACTTATCTCAAAACAAAATGTATTGCATGAATCAAGAACTATAAGCAGAATCTTGCAATTTAAGAAAATTTTTATAACAGATTAGGCATATGCCATATGATATCAGAATTTTCTTCCTATTTCATTTGAAGTTCCCTTAAAAAGTCTTTCTTTGTTAACAAATAGAATGGCTTTTCTTTTTTTCTACACCATATACTATTGTACCTTTGTAGTCCTACCATTTGTTTTGTCTATTGTAGTGTATGGTCTATTTGGTATTATTCTCCCTAATGCCTATTCTCTTAACTTACTTTCTTGCTCTTTATGTGCTAGTAATTTATGCTAAGGGAAACAATCTGAGTTGTGTTCCTCGCTTCCCCACCCCCACAGTATGTTTCACATTTCTATGTCTTTGCTTTTTCCCATTCTTCTCTCTAAAATGCTCTTTCATTCTGCTGGTAATGCTTATTCTTCTTTAAGATCCTTCCTAGAAGTCTTCTTTTCTACGACATTTTCCCAGCAGTTAAATTACTCTTTAATTCATCACATGCCACATTATATTAAATTTATCTGTTAATATGTTTTTTTTTTCCTGGACCCAGTGTAAGATCTTAGAAGGACTATCTGCTTATATTTTCAGTGTCAAGCTCAGAAATTGTCAATCTGAACTTCAGACACTAATCTTCTTCATGACTTGCAGTTCCTCTTCCTAAGTCACAATTTTGCCACATAGCATTAAATATAAAACAGAATTTTACCAAATCATAAGATTATCTTGTATTTGTATACAAAATACACAAACTAGTTTCATATACAGTACCTTATTTAGTACTTATTTTAATCATTACTTACATTTTAACCTCACTTCTAATTTTTTAACTTGTGGTCATATTGTGAGTGAGACTATTTTCTTTAGGGCTCTAAAACAGAATTTTACACTGTACCACAACAATATGGGCATTCATCAAATCATATTCTTTACAAAATTGCTATTCAAATGTTAGGAAATGGAATACATTTGTAACATGACTAGTACTCTGGGCTAAGTAAAAATAAAAAAAAATTTACTAATTGGGCAGACAACTCACGAAAAAGTGAAAAACTTAAATAAGCAGGAAATTTTGGATTTATTTCTAAATTAACTGTGCCAGCACTTACTACTATGCTTTTAAAGGTTGCTTACACTGTCTTTAAGGGTTTATTGCCCTCTAGTGGATCAAATAAGTAGGTCTAAAAAATCTATTAAAAACAGCAAATTTGAGAACTGTAATGAAAGGGACCATTAGTATTTTTACTATTTGTATTTCACCTGGTGAACCCCAGCAAATGCCAAAAAGACCTCCTGTTTATTGCCTGTTGGACAATAACAGAATAAGATCCTTTCAGACAGTTACTGTTAATTATTTTCTTTGGTGTTTTCATAGTACTTCCTTCATACTTGCCACCTAGTTTATTTATTTATTTTTTAACCTAGGCTCTGGGGTGTTTTATAGTTTATTTCTCTGTCTCTCTTTACTGCTTGACTTGCAGTATAGTGACTGCATGTCTGATGAATAATTAAATGAAACATTAGAAATAAGTAAACACTAAAATTACAAAGACATGATGATATACTCGGGAACAATTTCATACATAGTATCCTTGCAATTTATCTTTCTTCTCAGATTTATTGAGAAGAATGATGATAGAGTATTACATTTCTTTCAGCTCCATCACAGAAAATCATATTCCAATTTAATATGCTAACACATGTATTTATTCATCAGTTATTAATTGTGCAGCTGCTAAATGCCAGGTGGGGATAGCATGATTGATGGACAGACAAGGTCTCTACCTAGTTACTAGACTTACAGTCTAGTATAAGAGACAGACATTACAGCTCTTTGTGGGCAACCTTGAAACGAAAGTCACCGAGGAGCTCCTTTTCGAGCTTTTTCACCAGGCTGGGCCAGTAATAAAGGTGAAAATTCCAAAAGATAAGGATGGTAAACCAAAGCAGTTTGCATTTGTGAATTTCAAACATGAAGTATCTGTTCCTTATGCAATGAATCTACTTAATGGAATCAAACTTTATGGAAGGC
>CAUYQU010091324.1:0-16201 GCA_963574635.1 Cheracebus regulus
CTATTCCTTCCTGTCTCCATTGTTAAGCACAATTATTGGCATAAAAGAGGTTTTTAATACCCATTTTTAGACTGCATTCTAGCCTCGGCAATAAAACAAGAATCCCATTCTCTCTCCCTCTTTCTCTTCCTCTTTCTTTCTTTCATTCTTTTTTTTTCTTTCTTTTGCTGTTTCTTTCTTTCTCCTTTTCTCTAAAAAAAAAAAGATAATAACATAACCTTTTGGTGGAAAAAGCCTCAATAACTTGAACAGAAAAGAATAAAATTGTTCCCCTGTTTTTCAGCATGATAGTAATAGGCTAAATAATTAAATTTCTTACATTTTTCTTCTAACAACAAGCAAACCTACTTGTCAGCTCAGAATGTTGCTACTTTGATAACACTACAGTAAATCCTTTAAGATGAATCTTAAGATTTCAAGAGCCTGGCATTAAGCATCAATACAAAATTATTTTAAGCTGCTAATTATCACCATGAACAAGCAGTCATAAGGGCACAGTTCTACCCACATTTCCATGGTAAAGGTTTTTATTTTTATGAACTGTTTAAATCACATTCCTCTTCTATACTTTTCCTATTCATTTTCAAATCAAATTCTATTTCAATATGTATTTTCTGAGTCCCTCTTATGAGCGTGGCTCTGTGTTAAGCTAGGGGCGGGACATGGTGAAACAAGGAGGATGAGAGCATAGCCTGTTCTCTGCTTGCCATGTCCAGGCGTCTCTTCTTGATCCATGTCAAAAGGAGGTCAAAGAATCATGTCCACTTTAATCCTAATAGCCCTATCGCTGAGCATTACTACCTCAGGTTTAGAGATGAAAAAAGGTTGGGTGAGTCAAAGTGGCCTGGCTAAGATGACATGACTAGTTGAGTGGTGGAGCCAGGATTTGACCAAAGAATGTCTGGCCCCAACTTTCATTCTCTCTCCACTACACTGTATCTTCCTCATTCAAAACTCAGCCCAAATGTTACCTTCTCAGAGAGGCTGTATTTGTAAATGAGTAGTTTTATTTTCTTCACATTTTAAAAGAAATTAGACCCATTAATAAATTCTAGAAATCAGACTTTTGCAGTTGAAAACAAAAGCCTCTTGCAGATTTTTTTGTCTTACTATTATTGTCACTTAGGTAAAAAGTCTTCAAAAAGAAGAGAAATAAAGGAAAGGAAATAACACATAAGCAGAGAAAAATAAGGACGATACTACAAAGAAGAGCAGTATTACACTTTCTCCTTTGTTGCTTCACTAAAGGTGAAGGGCGGGGGGGCAATTCTAAAGGCCAAGGGTATACACCTGACAATATCATGCCCACTGGAGTCATCAGAGGCTTACAACTGAGGCTCTATAGAAGATTCCCACAAGGACACACCCATCCCATAGGCACACGGGTAAAGGAGACACTCAGAAATGTCAGCATGAGGGATATGGCCTTTCTTAAGAAAGGAATGAATTAGTATTTGTTTTATGTATGAATGCTTCTTAAAAATCTTTTCAGAAGACTGTGATACAAGTTTTACCTTGATACTAAAAATGTGGGAGCTTTCAAAGAGGAGAAATAGGTCATCTGACACGAAACTATTTACTGGGGGATGTATGGGCCACTGTGCTAAAATGGGCTTTAGGGCCAGGAGCAGCACCTCGCTCTTGTAATCCCAGCACTGCGGGAGGCCAGGGTGGGAAGATTGCATGAGCCTAGGAGTTTGACACCAGCCTGGGCAACACAGCGAAACCTTGTTTCTACAAAAAATAAAAAAGGTAGCTGCAAGTGATGACACACACCTGTAGTTCCAGCTACTCAGGAGGCTAAGATGGGAGGATTGCTTGAGGACAGGAGTTCAAGACTGCAGAGAGCCATGATCGCAACACTGCATTCCAGCCTGGGCAACAGAGCAAGACCCTATCCCCAAAATTTAAAAAATTAATAAGGGCTGGGCATGGTGGCTCACATCCATAATCCCAGCACTTTGGGAGGCCGAGGCAAGTAGATCACTTGAGGTCAGGAGTTCGAGACCATCCTGGCCAACATGGTAAAATCCCGTCTCTGCTAAAAATATAAAAATTAGCCAAGTGTGGTGACAGGCGCCTGTAATCCCGGCTACTTGATGGGATTTTCTTGAGAGGCAGGAGAATCACTTGACCCCGGGCAGCGGAGGTTGCAGTGAGCCAAGCTCCTGTGAATGCACTCTAGCCTGGGTGACAGAGTGAAACTCCATCTCAAATAATAATAATAATGTTTAACACTATGATATTTCCTGGTCTCAATTTTGCATTATCCTTGACCATCATTCTTGGCTGATTGAGGAAACCAAAAAACTTGTATGGTGAGCATTTCTGATACCCCTCACTCACTCCCCTCAATCCCTAACCCACATTCCCAAACAGCTTTATTTCAGTCTGCTGAGATGACCTATCCATCAAGAGCTCATTCTTTGGGCTCCAGCAGTACTGGATAATAGCAAGATAAACACTAAGAAAAAAACTTTCTAAATCTGGGTGAGGCCTCTGATTATCTCTCATTTCAATGGTCATGTATTTGTGAATTCTTAACTTCTACATAGTACTTCCACAGCAAAAAGTTCTCTCACTTTACTGAACTTTACTAAATTCTCCAGGGTTTAAAAAAAAAAAAAACCCTTAAGGGGATGAGGCAGATACTTTTGTTGCATAGTATCCACTAGGACTCAAAAGTCAAGAACGGAGCAAAAAAAGAGAAGCTTATTTTTGTATTCTTTCCTGTGAGTTTTCATTCCAAGACATTTGCAAACATATGTAGCTAATGTCTGTAAATAACAAGTTCTTGGAAACTACATTTTAATGTGGAGGGCTGTAAAGCAGTTCATATTTCCCCAAAAGAGCTATGTTATAATTGGGGTTTGAATTTCTGAAGCATATGCAGCACATTAGTTGTAGATATGATCAAACAAATTCTATAAAGCAAATATGTGAAATTATAAAACTCTAAAGCCATTTCAAATATCAAAATTCTGCTGCTGGTGCTAGTCCTAGTCTTAGGCTTTAAAACAATAAAATTGATTATACAAGCACTCTACTATAAAGTACACAGAAAGGCATATTCTGACATAGCACACATTAGTCAGAAATGTCTATGTTTATACTAAACATATAAATATGAGTGAAATAATAAAATGGCTGTGATTTGCCTTAAAATCTTTCAGAAGGAGAAAATGTTGGGAAAAAGAAGAAGCAAATGTGCAGAAGGCTATTTGTTGAAGCTGTGTGCTTCGGGGGGTGGGGGGGAATTGTTTTACTCTTCTCCCTACTTTGTGAATGTTTTAAAAACTTTTCATAATAAAAAGTTTAAAAAGCTAAACTAAAAAGTATAAATAATACTTAAACTAATAAATAATATTTAACGATTTCTCTTTCTTAAAACTTAAAACTCTCTGGGGAAAGATGAGATAGATCAGTAACAACTGCCCATGGAAGGAAGCATTATGGCCAGATTTCCACAGCAGACAGTCGTCAATAATATAACTAAATGTAGAACCTTACCTTGTCTTCTAGATGGCATGTACATGCATCATTAAACCAAAGTGTAAAAGTGAAACTCAGAGAAGGAAGATAAACCTTCATTACACTACATAGAAAAATTAACTCAAAATGGACCAAAGACCTAAATGTTAAGAGCTAAAACTGTAGACTCTTAGAAGAAAACACAGAGGGTAACTTCATGGTACTGAATTTGGAACTGATTTCTTGGAGCTGACACCAGGAGCACAGGCAATAAAAGAAAAAAGTAAATAAATTTAAAACCTCTGTGCATCAAAGGGCACAATCAACAGAGTGAAAAGGAAACCCACAAAATGAGAGGAAATATTTGCAATTCATATGTCTGATAAAGGATTCAGATCCAGAATATATAAAGAATTCTACAACTTAGCTGGGCATGGTGGCTCACACTTGTAATCCCAACACTTTAGGAGGCCGAGGCAGGAGGACTGCTTGAACCCAGGAATGCAAGACATAGTGAGACCTGTCTCTAAATAAATTTAAAACAAAAAAGAAAGAATTCTACAACTCAACAGCAACAACAATGAACAACCTGGTTTTAAAATAAGCAAAGACTTTGAATAGACGTTTCTCTAAACAAGATGCACAAATGGCCAACAGGCACATGAAAAGATGCTGAACATCATTAATCATTAGGGAAATGCAAATCTAGTCCACAACGAGATACCATTTCATACCTATTACAATGCCTACTATCAAAATACTAGAAAATAACACCAGTTGGAGAGGATGTAGAGAAATCAGAACCTTTGTGACCTAGTGGTGGTAATGTAAAATGGTGCAGCCGGTATGGAAAACAGTATGGTGGTTCCTCAAAAAGTTAAACATATAATTCCATATAATCCAGCAATCCCACTTTGGGGTACATACCCAAAAGAATTGAAAGCAAGGTCTCAAAGAGATGCTTGTATACTCATGTTCATAACAGCATTATTCACAATAGCCAAAGGGATAAATGTCCATCAGTGGATAAATAAACAAAATGCAGCATATTTATACATTATTCAGCCTCAAAAGGAAAGGAAATTCTGAAAGATTACACAGCATGGATGAACCTTGAGGACATTATGCCATATGAAATAAGCCAGTCATAAAAAGACAAATACTATATGGTTCCACTTATATAGGTTACCTAGGGTAGTCAAATTCATAGAGAGAAAAAGTAGAATAATGGTTCCCAGGGACTAGAGGGAGTGGGGAATAGAGAGTTATTGTTTAAGGAGTACAGATATAGTTTTACAAGATGAAGAGTTCTGAAGATTGGCTGTACAACAATATGTTGTTGTTGTTGTTGTTGTTTGAGACAGGGTCTCATTCTCTTGCCCAGGCTGGAGTGTGGTGGTGTGATGATCACAGCTCACTGCAGCCTCAAACTCTCCTCAAGCAATCCTCCCACCTCAGCCTCCCAAGCAGCTAGGACTAGAGGTGCATGCCACCACATCCAGCTAATTTTTTTTTATTTTTTGTAGAGATGGGGTCTCACTATGTTGCCTATGCTGGCCTTGAACCTCTGGGCTCAAGTGATCCTCCTGCCTCAGCCTCTCAAAGTGCTGGGATTACAGATGTGAGCCACCATGCCCAGGCTGGTTGTACAACAATATGAATGTACTTAACACTACTGATCTGTATACTTACACATGGTTAAGATGGCAAACTTACAGTATGTGTACTTTACCACAATTAATTTTTTTAAAATTTAAGTATACATTTACATTCTAAATGTTTATTAAATGCCCAACCATCCAGCTGTTTCAAAAAAGGCACACCTCCAAAGATGACCTATGATAACTACATTGAGACTTGGCTGTTAAATTATTCCTACAGAGTTGAATTAACAGGGACTTAAGTAACTCATTAATTAGAACTTCATTACTAATGTACTGACAGATTTCACTGCATAGCAAATTAATGCATGTGAGGGTCTACAGGTTTTAGTAGGGTTCTGATGTTTTCTATTAATATTTTGTGTTTAGAGTCTTCACAAAATAAGAAAACCCCACATTTCTACCTACATCTTAATATCTGGTCACAGTGACAATGTACCAATCCTAGATAATTAAAGCCATCTTTTGCTCAGAGATCACTGCCAGGGTTACCTGCTGAAAACCAAGTAATGAACACTAAGCCACATATTTTTTATTGGATTCTCTAAAGTAAGATAAGTCAGGCTCCAAGTGTCAGAAGATCTGTCTCATGCAAATGAAAACAAAGATATTTACTGTTTAATTCCCTTTCATCCAAGTACATCAATGTTCTTGGCAAACATTAATCAAATGGAAATTAAGGCATATCCTCAGGATATAAGAAGGCATTGGACTTTCAAAAACTCATAAAAGAAGCCTCTAGATCCACCTACTAATTCACAAAGCAACACACTGAACTACACCACGGCAATATAATTAGCAAAAACTAGACTATGTGAAACTATGCAGGAGAAATGACCCAGTTTTTTCAACAAAATAAATTTCAAGAAAAAGGAAAGGAAAAAGAGATCAAGTGGGAACCTACAGCTTGAGACTTACAAGTATCAACCAATTGCAATACCTGAACCTTAATTAGAACAAAGTAGAAAAAAGAGTATGACATTTACGAGACAATAGGAAATACAAACACTGGCTTCATATTTGATATATTAAGGAATTATAAGCATTTTTAGTGTCAAAATGGTTTTGTGGTCATACATAGATACATAGGTTTTTTTGAGTGCTTGTGTTAGAGATAATCTGTCAGAGATTCCCAGACCATACCTGGCTTTGGTGATTTGGTAGGAAGGTTCACAGGACTCAGCATATAGCTGTACTTGTGGCCAAGAGTTATTACAGCAAAAAGACACAGCAAAATCAGCAAAAGGAAAAGGTGCATGAGGTAATAATGTTTAGAGGAAACCAAACAGGCTTCAAAGAGCCCTCTCCCAGTGGAGTCACATGGGATAGGCTTAATTCCCAGAGCAGCTAGTTACAACAATGCTATCTACCAAAGAGGCTCATTAGGGAGACATTGCTCAAAGTTTTTACTGGGACATACATAGGCACACTCTGTCTAGCACCTATCAAGATTTCAGACTCCCAGAAGAAAAGAAAGTATTCATCACAAACCATGTAATTTTTACATAAAGCTTAGGCACAGTACACTACTACTAGTTAAGGTGAGAACCCTCCCAAAATCCAAGCTCCCAGATGTTCGCCAAGGGCCAACCTTGTAAACAGGCCTTTCAAAGGATAGCAGTCAGGCCTGCTATGCTCTTTTCTGCACAGATACACACTGGAATATTTGGGATGAATTAACAGTATGTCTGGGATTTGCTTCAAAATAATATGGAAGGGCAAAACTGGGTGAGAGTATAGCTGGCATAAGATTGGCTGGGAGTTGATATTGTTGAAGCTGGGACCCAGGTACATGGGAATTTATTGTACTGTTCGTTCTACTTTAGTATATGTGTTAGATCTTCCCATACTAAAAAGTTTTGTTTGTTTATAAACACAGGAGAAAACTCAGAGACAGTGCTTAGGCTGTAAGTCAACAGGGGCTATAGGCTACTGGGGATGAGAAGCAGAGTTTATAGAACCCTTAGTCTGTTACCAAGGCCTGAGGGAGGAAAGCTTGGCACAGGTCATATGTGAAAAAGGCTTTCTATTTGGATTCTCAAGAGTTAGTTAACATGTTTTGGAAGACAGAGATAGAAAAGGTAGCTTTTTGTCCAAGGAAAATTAAATCTCAAAGCCAGAAGTCTGAGAGTAATTTAATTACAGCCACAGATTAAGTGGCTGGCAAATGATCTTTAACAATCTATGGAGCATTGCAAATGAGATGTATTTTATTTTGAATCATTAATTGCAAAGCTATACAATAAATATGTAACCACTCCTTCCCATAGCACATTAACAAAGAATAGAGAATGCTTCTTCCATTTCAAAAATGTATTATTTGGGGCTGGGTGCAGTGGCTCACGCCTGTAATCCCAACACTTTCGGAGGCCAAGGGAGGCAGAGATCACTTGAGGTCAGGAGTTTGAGACTAGCCTGGACAACATGGTGAAACGCTGTTTCTACTAAAAATACAAAAATTAGCCAGACATGGTGAAGGGCACCTGTAATTCCAACTACTGGGGAAGCTGAGGCCAAGTATCACTTGAACTCAGGAGGTGGAGGTAGCAGTGAGCCAAGATCGTGCCACTGCACTCCAGCATGGGCAACAGGGCAAGACTCAGCCTCAAAGAAAAAAAGTATTCTTTAGCACTGGTACTTGTTTATACAATAATACTATACTCTAGGAGGCATTAGCCTCTGTGTTAGTCTAAAACCTTGACAACAAGGTCCACACACTAGAAATACTGTACATTCTGAGTTACTGTTACACAGCCTTCATAGACAAGAGTTGAATTGAAGGAAGTGAGGGAAATGTGGGCAAAAGTATATCCTTTATCTGAAACTATAAATAATCAATAATTAATATAAATAATTCAATAATAAATTATTTGAAACACAAATATTATTAAACTATATTTTAGCTTGTACCATATAAAAGAAGAAAAAAAAAAACAACTAAAAGCCCATGGACAAACTACCAGCACAGCAAGCTTCACTGCCCGGCCCCTCACTCCAACACCCCACAATTTGAGATGTCAACCTATAATAGACAGAAAAGAATGAGGCAGGGAGGACCAGAGCAAATCAGCAATACAGAGTTAACCATCTTCCCTAAATCTATGTTTATCACTGAATGGTGCCATCTTTGATCTCCAAACAAAAAGCATTAATGACCCATCATCAAAACATTCCCTATTACTAAGGATGACTTTTCACTAATCCCCCCACAATCTATTATCCAATATGATCAAAAATATAAGTCAAACTCTCTGGCTGGGGATCAGAACAAAGCCCACAGATGTATAAGGGACCAAGGGTCTTCTTGGTTCTGTGCTAACACCCGCAGATCTTTCTTGCCGATGGAAATCATTTAGTGTTGGGTTACAAATATACTACAGTATTTAGTCACAGAGGTCCTTCAAAATAACATTTTGATTAAATAAAAGATCTAATGTCATTTCTTGTTATCTTTTTTTGATGGACTCTCGCTCTGTCACCCAGTCTGGTGTGCAGTGGCGCCATCTTGGCTCACTGCAACCTCCCCCTCCCTGGTTCAAGCAATTCTCCTGACTCAGCCTTCCAAGTAGCTGGGACTTCAGGTACATGCCACCACGTTTGGCTAATTTCTGTATTTTCATTAGGGATGGGGGTTTCTCCATGTTGGCCAGGCTAGTCTTGAACTCCTGAACTCAGGCAATCCACCCACCTTGGCCTTCCAAGTGCTGGGATTCAGGTGTGAGTCACTGCGCCTGGCCTTTCCTGTTATCTATAATCCTAGATGCTAAGTGCCAAGCTATGGGCAAGTGTTAAAGGTTGACAATAACATAATTCTCAACAATGTCCCATTGGCAAAAAATTAGTTTTCCTTATACTATTTACAAGTTTCAATGTTAGCTAGCATTCATTCTTGAGATATATGATATATCCATATATATATATTTTGACATATATATCAAAATATATTTAAGCATAAAATACAAAAAAAAAATTAAATTGACTTAAAAGTAGCTAAAATTCAACTATCCAAAGCAAACCTAACTGTCCACTAACAAATGGATTGAAAATGAAAATGTGCTATATATATATACAATAGAATACTATTCAGCCTTAGGAGAGAAGGAAATCTTGTCATTTGGGACAACATGAATGAACCTGGAGGACATTATGTTAAGTGAAATGAGCTAGTCATAGAAAGATAAATACTGCATGATTTCACTTATATATGGAGTATAAAAAAGTCAAAGTCATAGAAGCAGAGGGTGAAATGGAGACTACCCGAGGCTGAGGGTCAGGGACACTGGGGAACTACTGGTCAAAAAACAGAAAATTTCAGTTAGACAGGAAGAATAAGTTCAAGAGATCTATTGTACTTCATGATGACCATGGTTAGTAACAATACATTGTATATCTGAAAATTGTTAACAGTAGATTTTGTATTCTCACCACAAAAACATATGTGAGGTAATACATATATTAAACAGCTTGATTTAGCTATTTCATAATGTACACATATATCAAAACATCATACTGTAAGCCATAAATAATATATACAGTATTTACTTGTCAATTAAAATAAATAAATAGAAAAATAGAAGTTTAAGACGCAAAAATGGACCCTGAGTGCTCAAAAGAGAAGACACAAAGTCCTTGTATGCACTAAAGCTTTTCTTGGGACAGCATCACTTGTTTTCATTCAAAAACTCTACCTCTAGTCTTATTTTATAACTTTATCTGTTATACAATTTCCAAGTTCATCTGTTTAAAGACAGAAAATTAATGTTGTCCTAAGTAGCATAAACTGGCTTGAGTTAAGGCAGGCAAAGAGGATTATAAGGATATAGGTCTCTTCATGAAGCCCAAGAACAGGAACAGTGCTTTGGTCAGGATTGGAAGCAGGGCTTGGACAGCTCATCGTCCCTCTCAGTTTCTCATCTCTGCTCATTTGTGTATATCTGCCTCCTGTGCTTTCTAGGCCACATGGCTGGTAAAAGATGCCCACTGCATAGCTACTGAGCTTCAAGTTTACAGGAATAACTATAGAAAGTGAGCTTCCTCCCCTGGAAACGTCCTAGGAAATGGACATGGAATGGCCAGGTTGCCATTCCTGGTCCAGCCCCCTGTGGCTGAGGTGAGAGACGAAGTCAAGTCATATAAAATGGCTAGGGATTAAAGAAAGATCTTATATTCTAGGAAAATCCTCCAAAGAGTATTCACTACAGATGAAAAGCTGTGAAAATACAGTGAACTAGAGAAGCTTTGAAAATATAACAAAAAGGAAGGGTTTATGACCTAATAATGAAGGATGCAGGTCCTCCAAATATTTTGACTTTAGGCAATTTGGTATATAGGCAAATATTCCATAACACCTTAGTAGACTATGAGGGCTTCATTGTACTACTGGACTATTGATGACTCATCACTCAGAAAGGTTTAAGTTGTATTCAGTATACAACCTGAGGAGAATGCAACGCCTCCCTCAGTCAACCCCATGAGGTGCTGTGAAACTGGAATGCCCTTCCTTCAGAGTACTCCTGAGTTGGCACAATGGGGATGGGCCTTTACACTTGTGCAACAACCAGTCACTGGATGTAGGCTGTCCTGCAAGAGGGTGTGATCTTGGGTTAAACAGCTTTTTTTTTTAGACAGTATCATTCACTCTGTCACCCAGGCTGCAGTGCATTGGCACAATCATGGCTCAACGCAACCTCCATGTCTCATATTCAAGCGATTCTCCCACCTCAGCCTTCCAAGTAGCTGGCACTACAGGTGTGCACTATAATGCCCGGCTAATTTTTGTAGAGACGAGTTTTTGTCATGTGGTCTAGGCTAGTCTCAAACTCCTGGGATTAAGGGATCCACCCACCTCAGCCTCCCAAAGTGCTGGGATTACAGGTGTGAGCCACCGAGCCCAGCCCGAGAAAAAAATGTTAAAAGCAGCTGGCAGCATATGGAATGAGGAGTTAGGATGGCAAGTCTCAACAAACTTTGAAAAATATACACAGATAGATAATGGAGTGTGTACATTGTTCACAATGAAGTTATCCCAGAAGTTGAGAGCAGATGTCCCAAAAAAGATTGTAAAAATAGATAAATAAATAAATAAATAAAATTTAAATATTTAAAAGAAGAAATTGGCTGGTTGTGGTGGCTCACACCTGTAATCCCAGCACTCTGGGAGGCCAAGACAGGCGGATTGCCTGAGCTCGGGAGTTCACAACCATCCTGGGCAACATGGTGAAACCCTGTCTCCGCTAAAATACAAAAAATTAGCGGGGCATGGCGGTGTGTGCCTATAGTCCCAGCTACTTAGGAGGCTGAGGCAGGAGAATTGCTTGAAACCTGGAGGCAGTGGTTGCAGTGAGCCGAAATCACACCACTGCACTCTAGCCTGGGCAACAGAGCGAGATCCTGTCTCAAAAGAAAAAGAAAAAAGAAATTGAGGACAGAAGGATAACTTAAAAGCTGCCAAATTTTTGGAAATAAAGCAATTTCTTTATGAAATGACTCACAGAAAAACTGTCCAGGGAAATTAATGAATAAGTGAATGATAATAAAAATTCAACATATCAAAAAACTGAGGAATATAGCCAAAATGTTGCTTCAAGGGAAATTTATATCCTTAAATCATGTAATAGAAGGAAGGCTGAAAAGCAATGTCTGAGCATTCATCCCAAGAAGCTAGAAAAAGAATAGCAAATTAAACTCAAAGAAAGTAGAAAAAAGAAAATAACACATAATCAGCAAACTAGAAAATAACTGTACAAGAAAGACAAATCAACAAAGCCAAAAATTAATTTTTGAGATGACTAATAAAATTATAAAACACTAGTTTGTACCAATATAACCTATGTAAACAATTCCCTATTGCTGGACATCTATGTTATCTCCACTTGAATATACTATTCCACAGCACTGACATAATCATCCTTCCAATATTCATTCATGCTTATTTCCTAAAAATAAATTCTTAAAATTATGACTGTTAGCTCTAAGAGTGCAGAAAATTCTAAGGCTTCTGATACAGACATTGTGCTAAACTGCCCTATAGAAAGACAACCAATTTTACTCCCACTAGCAGTTTATGATAGTGTTCATTTCCCTAAGAAATAAGTATGATTTTAAAAAATATTAACTTAATCGGTTAAAAAAATACTTTTTCATTTTAATTTGCATTTCTTACATTACTAATAAAGTTGAACACCTCTGAATGTTTACAGGCTAAGTTTCTTATGTGAACTGCCTTACTGCTGTCTATTCTTCTAAGGTGTTAGTCCGTCTCACAGATATTATTACTTTTTATATATTGATACTGAGCCCTGAACTGAAGAATTAAAAATATTTTCCTGTTCTGGTCAGATTGCCTATTAATGTCCTTTAGAACACGTTGTTGTTGTGATTGTTGAGTTTTTGAAACTGTTTATATTCTTGTCAGTTTTTTCCTTTATGGTTTGCCTTCATTTGATGTTTAGAAATGCCAACTTTATATCAAGATGCTTACGTGAATACTCACCCATATTAACCCCTAATCGAATAGCAGTGGTAATGACTTGACGAATCTCTACAAATGTCTTGCTGGCTCAGGAATGTAGTCAGAAATTCCATAAAACATATCAAAGGTAAGGTATCATTTAAGATTTTTAAAAACTAGAGATACTACTAGAGTCTAGACTTTGGGGGGCAGAGCCAAAGCAAGGCAAAATTGTGATGCAACTGAAATTGCTTTTAGTGGTCCAAAGCATCTCCTTTTTTCTTTGCCCTTTTACTCCTGAGGTAGCTTTTCCTCCATCCCCAGTTCTAGCTACCTACCTCATTCTCAGGAAAGAAAGAACTGATATTTGTTTACCATAAGACATTAAAGATATTAATGCTTTTAAAATAACAACTTGCAAAGAGGATGGCCAAGAAAAGTTTAGAAGATTCCGAAGCATTAATGGATTTTCTTTTTTAATCATTATTTTTAATTGTGGTAAAATACACATAGTTACAATCTTTTTTTTTTTTTTTTTTTTGAGACAGAGTCTTGCTCCATTGCCAGGGTGGAGTGCAGTGGCGCCATCTCGGCTCACTGCCACCTCATCCTCCTGGGTTCAAGCAATCCCCTGCCTTGGCCTCCTGAGTAGCTGGGACTACAGGTGTGCACCACCATGCCCGGCTAATTTCCTGTATTTTTAGTAGAGATGGGGTTTCACCATGTTGGCCAGGATGGTCTCGATCTCCTGACCGCATGATCCACCCTCCTCGGCCTCCCAAAGTGCTGGGATTACAGGCGTGAGCTCGCACTTGGCCAATCTTAATCATTTTTAAGTATATATTTCATTGGTGGTATTAAGTACATTTACAGTGCTGTGTAACCGTCACCACTGTCTGTCTATAGAACTTTTTCATCCTCCAAAACGGAAGCTCCATATCCATTAAATGAATGTGCCATTTTCCCCTTCCCTCAGCCACTAGGAACAACTATGCTACTTTCTGTCTCTACAGATTGTACTACTCTAGGCACCTTATGTAAGTAGAATCGTACCATATGTGTCTTTTGGTGACTGGCTTATTTCACATGGCATAATATCCTCTAGGTTCATTCATGCTGTGGCATATTTCAGAATTTCCTTCCTTTTTGAGGCTGAATAATATTCCATTGTATAAATATACCACATCTTGTTTATCCATTCATCCATCAATGGACACTGGGTTGCTTCCATCCTTTGGCCATTGTGAATAATGCTGCTGTTAACATAGATGTACAAGTACCTCTTCTGAGACCTTGCTTTGGGTATACATCCAGAAGTGGGATTGCTGGATCATATCATAATTACATGTTTAATTTTTTTAGGGGGCCGGGCACAGTAGGTCACATCTGTAATCCTGGTGCTTTAGGAGAACAAGGCAGGGGGATCAGGATATTGAGGGTTACGGTGAACTACAATACCCCTCTGCACTTCAGCATAGGTAACAGAAGAATATTCTGTCTCCTAAAAATAAAAAATAAAATAAAAATTTGAGGAAGTGCCATACTGTTTTCCATAGTGACTGCATTTTACATTACCACCATCAGTGCACAAGAGTTCCCATTTCTCCACATCCTCTCCAACACTTGTTATTTTTGTTTTTGTTTTGTTTTGTTTTGTTTTGTTTTGTGTAATAATAGGCATGAGATGGTACTTCATTGTGGGCTAGATTTGCATTTCCCTAATGATTAATGATGTTCAGCATCTTCTCATGTGCCTATTAGCCATTTGTATATATTCTTGAAGCAATGTCTATTCAAATCCTTTGCCCTTTTTTTTTTTTTTTTTGAGATGGAGTTTCAATTTTGTTGCCCCAAGCTGGAGTGCAATGGCGCAATCTCCGCTCACTACAACTTCGCCTCGCAGGTTCAAGTGATTCTCCTGCCTCAGCCTCCCGAGTAGCTGGGATTACAGGGGTGCGCCACCATACCTGGCTAATTTTTTTGTATTTTTAGTAGAAACAGGGTTTCACCATGTAAGCCAGGCTGGTCTCAAACTCCTGACCTCAGGTGATCCGCCCGCCTTGGCCTCCCAAAGTGCTGGGACTACAGGCTTGAGCCAGTGCGCCTGGCCCTTTTGCCCATTTGTAAACAGGGGGTTTAACAGGGTTGTTTGGTTTTTTGTTGTTGAGTTGCAGGAATTCTTTATGGATTTTCTTTTATTTGTAGCCTTTCTTGGTACCCTCCAAATCAGTTCATCAGGCAGCCTTCTCCTTTTCTCTCCCTTCTCTTGAAAAACATTCTTAGTTCATGTCTAATCCAAGAGGCTAATCTCAATATCAAAGAACGGATCAGGAGTGATGCATCTCACTTCTAAAAGCATAAAACAATGCTTTAAATATATTACAAAATATATTTAAATGTTGTTTGTAATATGTACATACACAAAATCAGAAAACTTTTAACTCAAAAATGTCTCTTGGAAATATCTTTGGCTAGGTGCGGTGGCTTATGCCTGTTATGCCAGCACTTTGGGAGGCCAAGGAGGGAGGATCGCTTGAGCCCCAGGGCTCAAGACCAGCATAAACAACATAGTGAGACCCCGTTTCTACAAAAAAATACAAACATTAGCTGGGAGTGGTAGTGTGTCTGTAGTCCCAGCAGCTTGGGAGGCTGAGGTGGGAGGACTGCTTTAGCCCAGAAGTTTGAGGCTGCAGTGAGGTATGACTGTGCTACTGTATTCCAGCCTGGATGACAGAGTGAAACCATGGCTCCAAATAACAAAAATAAAAAATAAGATAAAACTTAAAAAGAAGTAAATTTGTTAACAATACTTAAAAAAAGAAAAAATTTATTTTTTTTCTGATTATAAAAGAATGTATGTTGATTACAAAAATTCAGATATTACATAATAGATACATTATGAATAGAAAGTGAAAATCTCCCAAAATCTCACCCATAGAAAATACTCTTTTAAACAATCTAAACAGTCTAATATAAACTTCCATAACATAGGCACACACACACACACACACACACACACACACACACACACACACACACAGAGAGAGAGAGAGACACATATGTTGTATTTTATTTTTCTCTACTTAACAGTATATCCTGGACATTTATCCATATTAATGAGATGCTGTTAATTATCTTTTTAAAACAGTGATCAAGATCGTATTTATATATATAAACTAATATTAAATTTTTGTTTGGGAGGCCAAGGAGGGCAGATCACCTGAGTTCAGGAGTTCCAGAGCAGTGAGTCAGGAGTTCCAGACTGGCCAGACCAGTAAAACCTCCTCTCTACTAAAAATACAAAATTACCCGGGCATGGTGGTGTGCACCTGTAAGCCTAGATACTCAGGAGGCTGAGGCGGGAGAATCACTTAAACCCAGGAGGTAGAGATTGCGGTGAACCAAGATTACACCACTGCACTCCAGCCTGGGCAACAGAGTGAGACTCCATCCCAGTAAATAAATAAATAAACAAATAAATAGATTTATTTTTGAAAATTCACAAAACCTAAGACAAAATGGATTCTAATAAGATCAAAAGCACTTCAGGGTCTAACACTGAACAACTAGAAAGTAAAGACAAAACATAGAATAAAGCTCATAATTACTCTGTATCGCT
>CAUYQU010091325.1:0-10853 GCA_963574635.1 Cheracebus regulus
GCCTTTAAGATCTATGATCTTGCCTGACCTCTAAAGAATGTTACCTTTCTAAATGTAAATCCCTACACAATAGATAAAGAAAAATCACCTGCTCACTTTTATGGCCCCTCACTATGTACCTATTCTGTTACTAGTTTCTTATCTCCTCCCCCAGATTTGCAGTGTTGCAACTTTCTGTTCCCCTTTGTTGTATAGAGTTAACAATGTGAGTTGACATCAGCTACTGAAAGCTGAAGGTATATATTGGGACCCTATGCACAAATAAAATTGCTGTTTAGGCATTGCCTATTCAGTCCTCCAGACCCTGTCCTTCTGTCTTTCTTCTCTTCTGCGCACTCTCTCTTCCAGGTATAGGGACCCTCTTGCTGGCCAAGAGTCCCCGGTAGATGTGCCAGCCCCAACAGGAGTTATTTTTTAATTTTTTTGAGAAAGCTTTAGACTATTTTCTATAATAGGTATGCCAATTTACGTTCCTGCCAACAGTGTACAAGAGTTCCCTTTTCACCACATTCTTCTCAACACTCATCTTTTGTCTTTTTGATAATAACCCTTCTAACATGATAAGATGATAACTCGTTGTTTTAATTTGTATTTCTCTGAATATTATTACTATTGAGCATATTTTTTTTTCAGATATCTGTTGGGACATTTTTGTTTCTTCTTTGCAGAACTGTCCATTTGAGTCTTTTGTTCATTTTAAAATTTATTTTATTTTATTGCTATTCCTGACATATTTTGGATATTAACCCCTAGTTGGTTGCATGGCTTGCAAACGTTTGTTCCCATTATATAAGTTCGTTTTTCATTTTGTTGATTGTTCCCTTTTCTGTACAAAAGCCTTTCAGTTGGACATAGTCTCACTTGTCTATTTCACTTTTGTCATCCATGCTTTTGGTGTCATATACAAGAAATCATTGCCAAAGCCAATGTCAATAAGGTGTTTTCTACAAGTTTTAGTTTCCGGTCTTACATTTAGTTGAGGCTTTAACCCATTCTGAGTTTTATTTTGGTGCATGTGTATGGTGAAAGATAGGGGTCCAATTTCATTCTTTTGCATGTGGAGATCCAATTTTCCTAGCACCATTTTTGATGAAGCTGTACTTGCCCTATTGTGAAGTCTTGGAACACTGTCAAGGATCAGTTGACTGTGTATGTGTAAGTTTATTTCTGGGTTGTTTTGTTTCATTGTTCAAAGTGTCTGTTTTTATGTCAGAACCATACTGTTTTGATTACTCTAGCTTTGTAATTAGAAAGTGTGATGCCTCCAGATTTGATCTTGTACAAAATTCTTTTGGCTATTTGGGGTCTTTGTGATTCCACATGAATTTTAGGATTTCTTTTCCTGTTTCTATAAACATGCCACTGGAATATGATAGGGATTGTGTGGAATTTATAGATCACTTTAACTACTGTGGTCATTTTAACAGTATTAATTCTTTTAATCTATGAACATGCAATGCCTTTTCATCTATTTGCATCTTCTCCATTTTTTTTCATCAGTGTTTTTGATGTATAAGTGTTTCACATCCTTGGTTAAATTTATTTTTTGATGCTACTATAAATGGAATCTCTTTCTTTTATTTACCTTTAAGGATAATTCATTGTCAGTGTATAGAAATGCAACAGATTTTTGTATGTTGATTTTGTATCCTGCAACTACTTTTTTTTTTTTTTTTTGATGTGGAGTTCAGGGTTTCTTACATATAAGATTATGTCATTGACAAACAGAGACAATTTTACTTTTTCCTTTTAAATTTGGATGTCTTTTACTTCCTTTTGTTGCCGAATTACTCTAAAACTTCCAGTGCTATGTTGAATAGAAGTGGTGAGAGCACAACCCACAACCTCAGCTCATTTCAGATGTTACAGGAAAGGATTTCAGTTTTTCACCATTGTGTTATTAGCTAAAGACTTTTCAGGTTTTGCTTTTATTTTGTTGTGACAAGTTTTTTCCATACCTAAGTTGTTGAGAGTTTTTACAATGAAATTGTGTTGAATTTTGTAAAATACGTTTCCTGATTGTATTCAGATGATCATGTGTGTTGTGTCTTTCATTCTGTTAATGTGTATTATGTTGATTGATTTGTGTATGTTGAGTCATCTTTGCATTTCTGGAGTAAATTTGATCATAGTGAGTGACCTTTTTAGTGTGCTGTTGAATTCACTTTGCCAGTATTTCACTAAGGATTTTGAGATATATATTCATCAAGGACATTGACCTATAGTTTTCTGTTTTGTCTTTCCAGTTTGGTATCAGTGTGATGCTGGTCTCATAAAATGAATTTAAAAGTGTTATTCTTTTTAATATATTTAAAAAAAATCTAGGAAGAACTAGTATTAGTTAAAGAACTAGTATTAGTTCTTTAAATATGTGGTTGAATTAACCTGTGAAGTAATCTGGCCATGGCTTTTCCCTTTTGGATGAATTTTACTTATCTATTCTCCTTATTTGTTACTGATTTGTTCAGGCTTTCTATTTCTTCTTGATTTATTATTGATAGGTTGTATGTTTCTAGGAATTTATACATTGTTTCCAGGTTGTACAATTTGTTGGTATATAATAGTCCTTTATCATCTTTTTTATTTGCACGGCATAAATTATAATGTCTCCTTTATTATTTCTGATTGTATTTATTTGAGTCTTCTCCTTTCTTTCTTTGCTAGCTAGGTGTTTGTTGATTTTTAAAAATTCTTAAAAAAATCTCAACTCTTAGTTTTATCAACTTTTCTTATTATTTTTCTATTCTCCATTTTACTGATTTCTGCACTAATCACAATTATTTCCTTCCTTCTGATAATTTTGGCTTAGTTTTTTCCTGTTTTTTGTTTCCTTGAGATGTAAAGGTGAATTATTTGAGATTTTTCCTTTTTTAAAAAAGTAGATATTTAGCACTGTAAAATTCCCTCTTAGTATTGCTTTTGCTGCATCTCATAAGGTTTGGTATTCTGTGTTTTCATTTGCATTTTGATATGGTTTGGATTTGTGTCCCTACCAAAATCTCATGTTGAGTTGTAATCCCCAATGTTGGAGGAGGGGTTTGGTAGGAGGTGGTTGGATCATGGGCTGAATTTCCCCCTTGCTGTTTTCATAACAGTGAGTGAGTTCTCATGAGATCTCATTGTTTAAAAGTGTGTAGCATCTCCCCCTTTGCTCTCTCTTCCTTCTTCTCTAGCCATGTAAGACATGCCTGCTTCCCCTTTGCCTTCTGCCATGATTGTAAGTTTCCTGAGGCCACCCCAGCTTGATTCCTGTGTAGCCTATGGAACTGTGAGTCAATTAAACCTGTTTTCTTTATACATTACCCAGTCTAAGGTAGTTCTTTATAGCAATGTGAGAAGAGACTAATACCAAAAATTGATACATAGAAGTGGGACATTGCCATAAAGATACTTCAAAATGTGGAAGCAACTTTGGAACTGGTTAATGGGAAAAGAATGGAACACTTTGGAGGGCTCAGAAGAAAGGAGTAAGAGGGAAAGGTTTGAACTTCCTAAAGACTGGTTAAATTGTGGTGACCAAGATTCTGATGGTGATATGGACAATGAAGTCCAGCATGAGGTGGTCTCAGATGAAAAAGAGGAATGTATTGAGAACTAGCACAAAGGTCACTTTTGCTATGCATTAGCAAAGAGTTTGGAGGTATTGTGCCTCTGCCCTAGAGATCTGTGGAACTTTGAATGTGAGAGTGATGATTTAAGGTATCTGGCATGAAAAATTCCTAAGCAGCAAAATATTCAAGATGTGTCCTGGCTGCTTCTAGCAGTCTATTCTTATATTCATGAGCAGAGAAATGACAGGAAACTGGAACTTATATTTAAAAGGGAAGCAGAGTGTAAAAGTTTGGAAAATTTGCAACCCAGTCATGTGGTAGAAAAGAAAAACCCATTTTCTGGGGATGAATTCAAGCCAGCTGCAGAAATTTGTGTAAGTAGAGGAGACCAAGGGTAATAGCCAAGACAATGGGGAAAATGTCTTGAAGGCATTTCAGAGACCTCAGCAGCTCCTCCCATCATAGGCCCAGAGGTTTAGGAGACAAGAATGGTTTCATGGGCTGGGCCCATGGCTCCACTACCCTGCACAACCTTGGGACATTGCTCCTGGCATCCCTGCTACTCCAACTCTAGCCATGGCTAAAAGGAACCCAGCTATGTCTCAGGCCACTGTTCCAGAATGTGCCATCCGTAAGCCTTGGTGGTTTCCATGTGATGTTAAGCCTGTGGGTGCACAGGCAGCAAGAGTTGAGGCTTGGGACCCTCCACCTAGATTTCAAAGGATTTATGGAAATGTGTAGATGTCCAGGCAGAAGCCTGCTGCAGGGTCAGGGCCCTTATGAAGAACCTTTACTAAGGCAGTGCAGAGGGGAAATGTAGGGTTGGAGCCCCCAGCCAGAGTTTCCACTGGGGCACTGCCTAGTGGAACTGTGAGAAGAGGGCCACCCTCCTTCAGACGTCAGACTGGTAGATTCACTGACAACTTGCACTGTGTACTTAGAAAAACCACAGGTAGTCAACACCAGCCTGTTAAAGCAGCTTTGGGGGCTGTGCCCTGCAGAGCCACAGGGCAGAACTGCCCAAAGCCTTGGGAACTCACCCCTTACATCAGTGTTTCTTGGATGTGGAATAACTTTTATATTCTTAAATTTGTTAAGATTTTTTTTTGGGGGATCCAGCATGTGGTTTTTCCTAGAGAATATTTCATGTGTACATGAGAAGAATGTGTATTCAACTTCTGTTGGGTGAAATGTATATATGTCTATTAGGTCCATTTGGTATGGTTTTATTTACATCTGCTGTTTCCTTATACATTTTCTGTCTAATCTATTATTAGCTTTATAATACCACACATAAAATACCTATAGCAGGTACACAAGAGAAAAAGTGAAAGGAATCAAAGCATATAACTACAAAAAAAAAAGTAAAATGACAGAGGAAGTTGAGAAAAAGGAAAATAGGGACAACTACAAAACAGACAAAAAACAATTAACAAAATGACAATAGCAAGTCCTTACTATCAATAATTACTTTAAGTGTAAATGGATTAAACTACCCAATCAAAAGATATGCAGTGCCTGAATGGATTAAATACACCAAGACTCTACTACATACTGTCTATAAATGACTCACTTTAGAATTACACACATGGACTGAAACTAAAGGGTGGGAAAGATATTTCGTGCAAGTGATCACCAAAAGAAACCAGGAGTAGCTATACTTCTAACAACCAAAATAGAATTTAAGTCAAAAACTACCACAAAATATTAAGAGTGTCTTTATATATCAACACTGAGTCTTTCTGCAAAATTTTATGTGGGAAAGCTTACATTGAATATCTTGTAGTTATAATATCATATTTTAAGTTGATAGTAACTTTACATCAATCACATACAAATACTCTACTTTTTCTTCTTTCCTTACTCCACATACTTTATGTTAATGATGCCACAATCTACATCTTTTAATATTGTGTATCTGCTAAAAATTTAAATTTATTCTTACTGCTTTTTTCTTTTAACTTTTATTCTAGAATTAAATGTGATTTACAAACCACATTACAGTATTACAGTATTTTGAATTTGACTATATATTTACTTTTACCAGTGAGATTTTTACTTTCATATGCTTTCATTTTGCTGTTTAGCATCCCATTGTTTCAACTTGAGAAAGTCCCTTTAGCATTTCTTGTAGGGCCAGTCTAATGGCAACAAACTCCTTTAGTTTTTGCTCTCTGAGGAAGTCTATTTCTTTATCATTTTTAAAAAGCAATTTTGTCTGGTATAGTATTCTTGGTTGACAGTTTTTGTTCTTTAAGCACCTTAAATATATGATCACACTCTCCTGCCCTGCAAAGTTTCTGCTAAGAAATCTGCTAATAGTCTTATGGAAGTTCACTTGTATGTATTGAGTTGCTTTTCTCTTACCACTTTAAAAATTCCCTCTTTGACTTTTGATAATTTAATTATAATATGTTTTAGTATAGATGCCTTCATATTCAACATATTTGAAGTTCTTTGGGCTTCATGTATCTGGATGTTCACTTCCTTCCTTAGATAAGGGTGTTTTAGTCATGATTTTTAAAAATAAACCTTCCACTCCTTTGTATTTTTCTCCTTCTTGTAGTACTTCCATAATGCAAATATCAATTCACCTCAAGGTGTACTGTAATCTTGAAGGCTTTCTTCATTCTTTTTTGTTATTTTTATTCTTTTTATTCCTCTGACTGGATCATTTCAAATGACTTGTTTTTGTGTTCACTGGCTTTTTTCTTGTTTGATCAAGTCTGCTATTGAAACTCTATTGAAATGTTTAGTTCAGTCATGCATTCTTTAGTTCAAGAATTTCCATTTGGTTCTTTTTTCATAAAAAATGTTTTCTCTTCGTTGAATATCTTTTTTTTATGTCTTGTGTTTATGTTTTCTTTTAGTTGTCTATTTCTATTCTCTTGTAGTTCACTGAACCTTTACAGATAATTACTTGATTTTTTCCCCATGCGTTTGTAGCTCTCCACTTACTTAGGGTCTATTACTGAAAATTAATTTTGTTTCTTTGTTGGTGTCCAGTTTCCCTGAGTCTTCATAATCTTTTCTACTTTGTGCATGTGAAGAAGCCTTTACTTCCTGCAGTTATTATAGACTGTTTTCGGCAGGGAAAATACCTTATCAGTCAGCTTGGTCAGAGATTCTGAGTGGGTCAGTTGGAGGCTCTGCAAACATTGGGCTTGGTGCCAGGACTGTGGGCAAGTGGACTTGCTCTTGGGGCCTCAGGATGGATAGCTCAACACGTCCTGGTTGTGGAGAACCACCCCACTCCCAATAATCTGGAAGTAAAAATTCCCTCAGTATTCTGAATGAGACATGGCAGAAACAGGCCTCTTGGATAGTGTCCCCAAATGCTGAAGATGTCCAACATCACTTTGCTCTTTCTCTTTCCTTCACAGGAGAACTTGTGGGCTGAGGAGATCTTTCTTAGTACTGTGCTGTGCTGACCTGAGGGAGGAGTGATGTAGGCAAAGTAAAACCATTCTCTTACTTTTTAAAATGTTTCTTTTCTCATTTCTGTGGTCTATCAAGGTACTTTAATCTTTCATTTGGATTCCAAAGCTCTCAGAAAGATATTTTCATCTGTGGATAGTTGTTAAATTAGTGTTTCTGTTGGAGAATAGAACTGGGGCCTTGCATTCTGCCATCTTTCTGACATCACTCCAAACACAGTCTGTTTTTGAAGTGTTGCTCTTTGAATTATAGAAAGATTATTGTTTTTGAGGGGCTTATAGTCTGGTGGAAAAATTATGTGTGTGTCTCTACACACATACACATACACACACACACACACACAGACACAGAAAGAGAGAGAAGAGGAGAGATTTTTAAGGAGATGGTTAATGCAGTTGTGAGGCCTGGCCAATCTGAAATCTTCAGGGTAGGCCAGATTCTGGGGACACAGGGTAGAGGTAATGTTGAAGTCTTGAGTTTGAAGGTAATCTGGAGGCAGAATTTCTTTTCCCTCAGGAGACTTTGGTCTTGTCTTGACTTTTTTTTTTTTTTTTTAGACAGAGTCTCATTCTGTTGCTCAGGCTGGAGTGCAGTGGAATGATCTCAGCTCACTGCAACCTCTGCTTCCTGGGTTCAAGCAATTCTCCTACCTCAGCCTCCAGAGTAGCTAGAATTACAGGCGTGCATCACCCCACCTCCCCCTGGCTCATTTTTGTATTTTTAGTAGAGATGGGGTTTCACCACACTGGCCAGGCTGGTCTTGAATACCTGACCTCAAGTGATCCACCTGCCTCCACCTACCAAAGTGCTAGGATTACAGGCATGAACCTTCATGCCTGGCTGGTCTTTTCTTTTAAGACCATTAACTGATTGGGTGAGGCCCACTCCCATTACAGTGAATGATTACTGTACTGCTGTACTCCAAGTCTACTGATTTAGATATTAATTTCATCTAAGAATACCTTTATGGCAACATGTAGACTGGTATGCAACCAAAAACTGGTTACGATGACTTAGCCAAGTTGACATAAAATTAACCATTATCCAAATAAATGAAAGAAAATATTTTGAGTGTTGTGAAAAACTGTATTTGAGCTGAGCTTTAAGAAAGAGTTGAAGAAGAAAGAAATGGAGGGTACAGCATGAAAATAAAGATGAAAATGATAAAAAATCAGAGCATGTGTAGAAAACTACATAGAGTTTCCTTTTATTGGCATAGACTTAACAAGGAAGGGAGTGATGAAAATTGAACTTGAAAAGGGAATCATAATACTCCATTATGACCAGGATAAGTAGTTTTACTTCATTCTATAGGCGGTGGGAATCCAGTGAAGTTTTTGCTCAGAGAATTGATATGCTTTAAACTACTGCTGAGTGCAGGTTGGTAGCAAATCCAAATCAAGGCCATCATGGAGTTGTCTGGCTTCTTTGGGGCATCTGTTCTCCCTTCCTATTGTTACTTTTAAAATAATGGAAGAGGATAGGATTTTACATAGTCATTTAGATCTAATGTACAATTTCTTGTAGGTAGGTAGGGAGATATGGAAACAGGATTTTTTCCAAAGGTAGAATGGAAATTGTCCTTTTAATGTATATATAAATATTTTGAACCAATGATATTTAGTTATAGATAAGTATAAATACTTTTACAAAAATCTGGCTTTTAAGGCCAGACTGATAAGTTATCAGGAATGTCATATAGCATGAACTATGTAGGTTCTGCAAACCTATTAATATATTCATGACACTTGTATAACCTTTGATTGTCATGCTGATATTCTATAAAATCACATATGATATGAAAGAGGCAATAATGCTGAAAAGTTTGTGCTTCATGAGAAAAATTCAAAATTTAAAAGTAATAGAAGTTTAATTCTGAGTCAGCATAACAACTTTTCCTCTATCTGTGAATGTATTATAGAACTAGAAAAAACCAAGCAAAGAAAAAAATTTGTAGTGTTTATCCCTTAAAGCCGGAATAGATACAGAAAAGAAAGTAGAATTTTTTAACTGTTTTTTTTAATCTACTCTTGCTATTTCATAAATTCCATTTTATTTTTGTTGACATCTTAGCTCCTTTGTTCATGTGCCCTACAGCTAGTAATTTTTAGAAACATTTCTAACAGCCCTGGCTGTATTTCTTTTCTCTTTGCCATTAAATAACTGTAAAGTCTTATTCTCTTTCCACTTTTAGCTTCTGCAGGTGATGATTGACTTTAATTTCTTCTTCTGATTAAAACTCCTTTGTCTGGATGACTCCATATTAGTTATGTTTACCCTTGGTGTTTCCCGGAGTGGAATTTCCACAAACTTTTCAGCATGCAGTACTTTGTATGGGTAAAAAAATTAAAATGTTGAGGCCAGTTTTGACAGGGATACTGAACATAAATATTCTTTTCTGGGTATTGCTCAGTGATGTATAAATGTGACTGATGAATCATGATGAGAATTATAGAAGTTAACAATACCTAATAAAACCTCATGATAAAGTACCTTGTTATTCCATGGTTTTGATAATACAGGGGGTCAAATCATCTCTCTCAAGAATTGAGTAAAATATCATGAATGTATGTCCTAACAAAGCTCATACACTTATATGCCATCATTTTTCAACAAATATTTGAGTGCTTACTCTGTGTATTGCATACCAATGTTATGAGTAGGTTTTTTTTTGGTTTTGAATTTATGAAACATGTTTTTTTTTCCCCCCAAGACTCAGAGAGTAGCTTTGGCACATCTTCATAGCAGTTTAATACAGTAAAATCTTCAGAAACGAAGGAGAATTTAAGAATGCATTGCTCATTTAAGAACGATTTACAAAGCACCTACTCTGTGTCTAATCTAGGGGCAGATATAGTAGGGAGGTGGGACATGAATAAATCAGTTCCTAACTTTGACAGTCTTAGAGAGGGAACTTGGGGAGATGGAGGAAATAAAGTATCATTTATTGATCAGTGTTCATGATCTTTCACAAGTGTTTTCACTTAATCTTAACAATAACCTCATGATGTATTAATATTGTCTTTATTTGATAACAAGAAAACTAAGTCTCAGGGCTATTAAGTGACACCCCGTAAGACCACAAGACTGGTTAGAATAGGAGCAAAGATTTTACCTTAGTTTTGTTTTCTTTCTGCACACTACACTAGTCACTAAAAGGCAGAAAAAAAAGTACCATGAAAATAAATGGTTATAGAAATTTACAGTATGTCTTTGTGGAAGAGGAAGCAATTATGAAAAGAATACACCAAAAATAAAAGTGAAACTAATAATCTACTAAACTGGGAATCAGACATTCTGTTACTATTCCTAAGATAGTAAAAAATACTGAAAAACACATTGTAAAAACTCTGAAAAACATTCATAACTTGCTTAATGCAGAACTTCTCAGCTTCTGCTTGTTTTCTATTCCTCTACAGCCTAACCCTTTATATGTGCTCTATGTAACATTAACAGTTGTGAAAGTACAGATGATAAGTTGCTATATGGAAATTCCCAGTACAGCACAGTTGTTTCAGTATTTAGATATTTTATGGGAAAGTTTCTTTCTTGTGGTCCTTTTTATAGGCATGAGTTATGGGAGACTACCAATTGTTAAGCAGAAGCTAAGTTTTAAAATGAAAATGCATTTGATAACTCCTATAGAATCCAGGCATAGGATAATAACAGTAATCTAAAACAGACTTAGGGATACACATATAATGCATAAAATACTTGTCCACCCCAAATTTACTTCTCTTTCACTTACTGCTGTCATTTCTGCTTTGAGAATAGTATGTGTGCTTGTGTGTGTGTGTGTAGGTCTGGACCCCTTCCTGACACCTTACACTAAAATTAACTCCAGGTGGATTAAAGACTTAAACA
>CAUYQU010091326.1:0-146137 GCA_963574635.1 Cheracebus regulus
ACAGATTTAAATGAAATCCTGAGCAATAGAGCAAGATTTTCGTTCTCTCTCCCTCTTTTTCTTTCTTTTTTCTCTTTTATTCTACTTCTTTCTCTCTCTTAAAAAAAAAAAAAGTTTCCTGAACCCTGAGTTATCACTGGATAGATTCCCCCAACTCTTAGACACTCTGTTCCTTGTTCTCTTTTTTTCTCTTTGTGTTTTAATCTGGATAATTCTGAGTAACTTATCTTCACGTTCAATGACTCTTTCCTTTGCTAATAAGCCCACTGAAGGAACTATTCATCTGTTGTCATATTTTCATATCTTGCATTCTCATTTTACTTTTTCAAAGCAGCTTCCTTTTCTCTGCTGAAAAAAAAAAAAAAAAGATGAGAATCTTGCTTCCAAGAAACTTGCAATCAAGTTGGAAGTAGAAAAACCTAGGGTGCAGGAATTTTTTTAAAAAGTAAGCAACTGAGAACCAATTTGGTTTAGATTAAAAGTTTAAGTGGGAGATTAGTGAGGAAAGTACTCTGTGGGCTAGCTTAGCTGATGAAAGATTTATTGAGCTTGCCTCAGAGACATGGACTTCAGTAGGTGAAAGAGAAGGTAGAGTTGCAGATGGAGAGAAAAACGTGCAAATATCGAGACGAGACACTGCTGAACAAATGTGTATGTCAGTAGCAGAGAAGCTATATGGATGGGGTTAGTAATAGGTACTGATAGGGAGGTATCAAATTAGAAAGAACTATAAAACTCAAGCTGATGAATCTAAACAAAGAAAACTTCAGAATCAATGCTTTGGTTATTGCATAGAGGAATGAATAAGAGCATGGAACTTTAAAATAATGGAGAGAATTTCAACAAGATATCTCTGAGTTTATAGCTATATTAGAAGGGGAGGGGAGAGACTGGAGCCAGAGAAAGTAGTAAGAAGGCTGTTGGTATCATTTGGAAGTTTTTTTAAGGAGAAAAATCATAAAACTTGCACGGAGCAGTTAGGAACATGGAAAGGAAAGAGCCAAGGGTTTTTGAACTTCTAATGATTTCTAAGGATTTCAAGCTTGGAAGGAAAGAATGGTGATGACATTAATAAAAATAAGATCATTTGGAAAGAGTTAAAAGAGGAGAGGAGGGAAGTGAATAAATTCAAGAGAGATATTTAGCAAATTAAATAGACTGGACTCAATAATAGATATTGGGGTGGTGAGAGGAAGGTGTGAAGTATAACTTTTAGTTTTCTGTCTTAAAACATTAGATGAGGAGATTCTCTAAAAGGACAAGGATTAATGGATAAATTTGAGGTGTATTTGAAACATCCAAGTGGAAATGTTGACTAGGTAATTGAAAATAAAGAAGTCAAGGAAGTACGGTGATTCTCAGTTGGGATTACTTTGTCCCCCAGAGGACAACTGAATGTTTGGAGACCTTTTGTTAGTTTTAACTGGAGGAGGGAGCAGTTGTTACTTGTGTCTAGGAGGTAGAGGCCAGGGATGTTGCTAAACCTCCTACAATGCATCAGAGAGACCCCAATAACAAAGAATCATCTAGCTCCAAGTGCCAAGGTTGAGAAACTCTGGGGCAGGTGATGTCCATTGGAGAGATAATAGCAGGTACATGGAAATTAAAGCTGAGGGGATAAGGCTAGTCAGTGATTTTAAAAAACCTAGGTTTGAGTCTTGAGAAATTTTGAATGGCCAGATAAAGGAGGACGAGCCCAAAAAGAACTTGTAAGAAGGAGAGAACAGAGAAGTAAAAGGAAAACCAATAGATGGGGATCAATGTAACTGTGTTAACAAGAGTTTCTGAAGAAGGGAGATAGCCAGCAAGAGAATGGCTGTATCTGCTGGATTTAGAAATATCCAGTAGCTCATATGCTGTGAGCTTAGCAAAAGCAGTTTCTGTGGCATCTCAGTGATGAAAGCTAAATTTAAGTGAATGAAGAAAAAGAAAATGGAGATCCTCTGGGCTATGATGAGAAGATTAGAGATTAAGATAAGAGTGTACTGAAGAAAGGTTGGTTTGTTATTGATACTGCTGCTTTTAATACAGGGGAGTCATTCATAAATAAAAGGACCCAGTTCGAAGTAACAGTTTGAACATATAGAAGAGATAGAGTTTTTTTAAGTAACAGAACACTAGTGGGTCATGAAATTAATTTATGGGTTAGAAGCAGCATTTAAAAAAAAACAAAATAGAATCAGATAGAAAATAGAGAACATTATATAGAGTACAATATTGTTTCAAGAAACTATTGTTTCAGGTGTGGTTTCCATGTACACACATGGAATTTTGGTACACACATGTACATGCTTGCAATTTTGGCAACTAAATGAACATAGAAGGCAAAAGAATTATCCTCCAGGCATGCATCTAGGTGACTTGGAGAATAATGGAGTAATAATGGAAATATGAAAACAAGGAAATGAAGAAATGGGACACAAGGAAGAAAATTAAGAAAAATTTAAGATAACAGCAGAACATTCATGCAAAGATATACTATATATTGTTATCCAGCCTGCACAAGGCTGGGTTTGATGGTCCTCCTAGATGCTCCTATAGCTGCTGTCCTTTTATAACGAGTATATTGCAGCTGTCCATTTTCTTGTCCATCTCCTTTCTCAAACAGTGAGCACCATGAAACAAGGAAACATCTCCATTGTATCCCTATTATCTGGCACATAGTAGGTACACATTAAATGTGAATTTAGTCAGAGATTTATAGATGTAATGTTGAAATCATGGAATCTAAAAGTCAATGATGATCATCTATTTATAAAATGGTTTTAGACCCTTTCAGAGACACATCATGACAAACCACAGGTCACACACTTGATTCCAGAAAGCAATTAGCATTTGAAACCTGGATATGCATCTTTTATCAGTCAGCTTTATTCACTGCAGCAGAAACCAGCTCTGGCTGACATAAGCAGAAAGCAAATTTATTAAAAGAATATTAGGTAATTTATAATTGCCAGGAAATTGAGACTTGGGAAACAGTCAAGAGCAAGGGAAGCTAGTGCATTAAGCTGAACCACAGCCAAAATTCTCATACCATAAAACCAGACCACTGAAAGCACTGTCACCTCTAAACTCTAGGTACCTCAGCTGCAACCATCACCAACGTACGCACTGGTCAGTAATTACAGCCACAGCAATGTTACTTCTACCTATTGTGCCTTGGAAAACTCATGTTACAAATCCTCATGTTCCTCCATTCAAGCTTTTTGCACTTCTAATCCTTGATTCAAAATTCAAGGCAGCTACATTTGATTGTTGGAGCCTAAGTTATATACAAGAGAGTTTGGGAAACACAATAGCTAAACAATTTACATTTTAAGCTTATGCAGAAGGACACAGGTTAATACATTCCCAAGCAAAAGAAGATGCTGGGCTACCAAAGTAAGTAATAAATATCCATTACATAATGAATGACATATAATCCCATAGGTTCCATAGTTGCTGCCAGTTGCCAGCCCCTGGTGGCACCTTGAAACTGAGCGGAGTGAAACAGAAGTCTGTAGCTGTAAACATGTAAGGCAGTCCACATTGCACTGTAAAGTGCTATTCCCGATCAGCTTTACTCCTGAATGATGCACAGATGCTAGATCACCCTGAAATGACAGGCAAATGTCACCCTGTAATAAAAATCACTGATCTTGAGATTTGTGTCTTCTTGCCACAAAAATGGTGCTGACATCATTTCAGCTTCTTGGTAGATGATTCTGGCCCATTATTTTAAATGGTGCCAGTTGCTTCAGTCATTACTTTGAATTTAGTGTCAAACGTGTAGTGACCCGCATGAAAATGTTCTGCCTCTCTGGCTTTCATCTGAGATGATCCTGCCCCAGGTCAGCATACCCTTCATCTCTGCCAGTTTTCAGGCAATATACTTGTAACCAGACACCTCCCCACACTCCTCTGAGCATGCCTATTTATTTCATTCCAGATAAAAGTGAATTTTTATCACATAAACATATTCATTTACTTCTCCTAATCCATCTTTAGGAAATCTGTGTGAAGAGGACAGCATCCACTTAGAATGAGCCCATCATAGCTCACCTTTATTTTGTTCCCTGTAACTTCATCATCCCTCAACAATCCTCCATGAAAAATGAGGCATATGATAAAATATTTGAGAGGACATGAAGAGCTTCATCGAAAGAATGGTAATTCCCTCTGTTATTCAGGAAATGCCAATGTGTTCTGTATTAATAAATTCTAGACACAAAACAAATTAAGAAACATAGTAATAATTATGAATATAATTTACACAATAATTTTCTGCCATATTAAAAAAAATAGGCTTCTCCTATATACTTAAACTTTTAATGCATTTAGATTTTTAGAAACATTAATAGCTTTTTACACATTAAAAACACATCTGATAAAAGAAGCTATGCATCTATTAAGAAAAGTTTGTGTAATATTTCCATATGTATTTTTAGAAATTAAACTTCAAAAGCTGGATATACCAAGAAATTACCACATCCATTTGCTTCCTTAAAAAATGCTTTTTCTTATAAAATCATACACTTTTACCTTTACCTAAATATTACTGCATAACAGGCCTCATTCCTTTGACCATTTTTACTTGGTATCTCAGTTTTAAGGTTTATCTATGTTGAGGTTTGTGCTTCTTGCTCCCAACTGTTGCAGGATAGTCCACAGAAAGAGTCCGTCGTACGAGTTCATAGCCTGAACTCCTCACTACCACAAATGTTCAATCTTCTCAGCCATGCCCCCTTGTACATTTGCATGAAGATTTTTCTGGTACATTATCTTGAGAATGGGGTTACTGGTTAGAGGCCGACTTGACTTTACCAAAGATTGCCAGATGGCTTCAAACAGTGCCTCTAGCAGTTCACAATCCTACCAGTCACGAATAAGGGTCCTGCTTCCCCACCTCTTTGCTAACACTTGATGTTATCCAATTTACACCCAGATTTACAAAAAAGTAAAGTGTTTGCTTTAATTTTTACATCTCTGATTATTCATGAGTTTAAGTCACTGCATCTATTTTTAAACATTCTGGTTTCTTTGGGTTTTTTTTTTTTTTTGCCCACTTGCTATTGTGGCTCCTGTCTTTTCCCAGTGGTATAAAGCTCTTTATTTTAGATATTAATTGCATTTTGATTCTAGATATCACAAATATCTCTTCCCAGTCTATTATCTCTATGTTAACTCTGTCTATAGTGCATGTCCTTGAACAGAAACTCTTAGCACTGATGTAATCAAACATACTCATTTTTGCCAATAAAGCATGTTCACATACAAGATATATTCTCATATGCATACTTTCCAGGTAAAGATTGTTAATCCATACCTTTCTCTCTCACTCACAAAAGCTTATCAGAAGACACATAAGTGAGAATGATGTTCAAAATGTGATTTCAAATGTTGCTTCTTTAACTATCAGTAGAGAAAAACTGGCTTTCAGTCATCCTGAAATTAGCATGCCAACAGATTACCACAACTAGTTACAGAATTAGTAGTTGAAAACTACTAACCCAGCTCATGCTCTCTGAGCCTACCAGCTGTCAGCCACATCTAGCTCACCCTTTCACTGATCTATAATAGAGGCGGCTATTTGCTGGTCTCATACTGTGAGACAGACATTTCCACAATATATTGCCTATCAGTACAAAAGTCTAAAAGATAAGCATTGTTATCCCTATTTTACAGGTGAGAAACCTGAGGCTCAGAAAGGCTATTTACCTAAATTGACACAGTACATGATAAAGCCAAGATTTATAATTAGAACTGTCATTTTCCAGAATCAAGAATCCCAGCCTTCTCTCTTCTAGGCTGAATCATCTTTCAGCAAGGAAAGTGAGATAAATGAGGTGTCCCAGTCAAGGCCAGCCTTCATCAACACATGCTAAGCATCTGGTGATTTGGGAGATGCCACCATTCTCAACCCAAGATACTAGAAAATTCCCAACATTTATTTCCAAAAACTCCCTGGTAAAACAAAACTGTTGCCTTGAAGAGTAATACTATCTATGATCACATTAGCACAGAATCGGTTCATCATGTAAGGCTATTTCCACTAAGGGTCTAGAGAAATGGAAGAAGTTATCAAAGAAAGGGGAAAGGGAAGAGGGAGAGAGTAGGCACTTCATCTAGAACTTGTAGCATAGCCCAGGACCACAGAGATGATACAACCTGTGCAACCGCCATGCACAGGAGGTTGAAAGAAGGAAGGAGAGGATAACCATCATTTACAGAGCACTTATGTTCCAGGTGCACCCAGCTAGAAAACTTTGCAGTAGCTTTTCTCATCTTTACCAAAACCATTATCTTCATTTTCTCTAGAAGAGGAATACTTGAGAGGCTGCAGATTTTTTGCAGGCTCCCACTGCTAGAAAATAGCAAAGCAAGGATTTGTACCCATGCTGTCTGATGTCCACAGCCTACCTTCTTCCACTGCAATCACCTTCACCACCATTCAATGAGGACTAACTATCACTCACTGTTCTTCCCAAGCCTGAGGCTAACCAGCTCTCTGGGTCCCAGAATTCTGAAAAAGTATTTTGTTTTCTCATTGAATACAACTTGAAATTCTTGTCATTTTTTTTAAAAGTCTCTAAATCGTCTAGTGTTTGGGAGCAGAGATTAATTGGAAAAGTAAATACTTGTAGAAAACTAATTGGCATTCCCTTGACAAAGTATAATGGATTCAAGCATTGGCCAGTGTTAGCTTTTATCCTGGTACAAAGCATTAATGCGTTTACAATGACTACACTGCTGCTGAGTCTTAAGTCTGCAGGCCAAGGGGGTTACAATTTAGTTCCTCCTCACCTATGTCTTAGGAGACCAATTTAGTAAAAAGTTAAAGAATATAGCATTCCCAAGTCTTCCAAAACATAAAAGGCTTGAGTGACTGGTACAAAGTGTGGCTTTTCTCCTCCTCCTCTTTCTTAGGCCTCCCCCAATATCTGGTTCCTGCAGTTCCAGTGAGATGTGAAAATGGCCCCCAGAGCATCAGGTTGGACAGTGTCTCCAGAAAACTGCCTAGGCTGATCAGCCCATCACTACCCATACTCTGGCAGCTCCACCTCACTACTCCCCGAGGCCTTATGTGCATCAGGGCCTACCGACAGGTGCTTCTAAACTCTCATCAGAAGCTCTTCAGGGCTGGGAGCGGTGGCTCACACCTGTAATCCAAGCACTGCAGAAGGCCGAGGCGAGCAGATAGCTTGAGGTCAGGAGTTTCAGACCACCCTGGCCAACATGGCAAACCCCCATCTCTACTAAAAATACAAAAATTAGCCAGGCATGGTGGCAGGTGTCTGTAATCCCAGCTATTCAGGGAGCTGAGGCAGGAGAATCACTTGAACCTGACCTGAGGTTGCAGTGAGCCGAGATCACTCCACTGCATTCCAGCCTGGGTGACAAAGCGAGACTCTGTCTAAAAAAAAAAAAAAAAAGAAAGAAAGAAAGAAAAGAAAAATAGGGCTGTGGCCTTGGGACTCTACATTTTTTACTAATACATAATATTTGTACATGTGATATTTTGATTCATGCATACAAGATATAATAATCAAATCAAGATAGGCTATCCATCACTTTGAACATTTGTCATTTCTTTGTGTTGGGAACATTTCAAGTCTTCTCTACATTTTAATAGATTCCTCAGTGATTCTTAAGGAATAAGAACAGTTTGAGAGCCACTGGGCTAAGGATTAGGAGTGGTTAGAGACAAGACAGAGTGACCTCAAATGGGAAGAGTCTCTTACAAACGAATGCAATGGATTCTAATTATTGGGGCCAGTTATGTTCTACCAAGTCACCATGAACAATGAATGAGCAAACACTAAGCCATGGCTCCTAGGTGAAATACAGGGTTAGGTTAATGCAAGCCTCTGCTCACAACATTTTCATCAACCAATAAACAAATAACATTGTTTTATGTGTGTTTCTTTTTTGAGGACACCTTATGTAACATATACAACTGATTCATTAACATTGAGCTTATGGCCCATGGTGCCACAGTGCTATGACTAATGCCTGAATGAAGCTTCTCTAACATGAGTTTTCTCTGTAAGGTGCATTGCAACCTTCTTATGCTTAGAACACTAGACAGCACTTCAAAAGTAAGCTAGGGGCCATTTTAAACAGTAAAATCAACAATAAAAAGAAGAAAAATGCAACAAAATGTAGCAAAACCAAAAAAGAGGACACTTAATAGCATGAGAGCTAAAACAAGAAGGCAGGATATCACCTTTTTCTCCCTCAGATGAGAACATTAATGTTGAGGAGTAACTCAAATTTTTCACAGCCCCATGCATGTCTGACAATGACTGCAGAGATATCATGAGTATTGATTTGGGGGTTACACATAAATTTTAGGCAGTGGGCAAATTTGCAAACACAGAATTAACAAATAATGAATATTGATTATATAGAAAGGATGAATTACAAAAATAGTTTTCATATGCATTATCTCATTACCTTACTTGATCATGCAATAACTCTGGAACTTAAATAGAACAGTACTATTTTGATTCCCAACATTGAAATAAGAGACTGTGGGCCTAGAAAGCTGGAACACAAATCTAGGTCTTTTAACTCTGAGTCCCTTGCTTTTTCCATCACACAGCAAAAGGAATTCAACTCTGCTAAAGCTCTTTCAGATGCTAGAACTATCCAGCCAAGTGAGGATGCCTTAGAAAAATGGGGTATAGTGGAAAGCTGGCAAAGCATGCTTACACTGGGGGAAATAGGGGAGAGCCAACACAGACCTAGCCCTAGACACAGTGGAGCTTAATCACTATTTGCACAAGCTGTACAAGCATGCTTTATTTTCAAGTGTACTGAAGTCTGCTTTGAAGTATTTCAGTCAGAAGGCAAGCATTGACTGAGTCCCACTGGGTGCATTTTATTAGATAATGAGTCAGAGAAGAAAGAAGCAGCAGTTCCTGATCTGAAGATTATAAGCAAGTGGGGAAAACATTGTATAAAATAATCTAGAAAACAGAGTTTGATTTGAGGGAGAAGATAGATGAAGAGGGGAGATCCAAGACACTATTTGAAAATAGAGGTAAAGAACTTATCCTAAGGCATTGGCAGTCATGAGGTTTAATACCTGCTCTGTCATTTTCTAGCCACAATACCTACAGGGGTGGATTGAAACTTTTTCATACTCAGTTTACTGATCTATATTTTGGGGCTTCAGTTCAGGTCAATGTACTTTAATTAGCAGAATTCTGCAGTGCAAAGACCTAGAATTCAAATGCTCCAAAGGTGTATCTGATATAGCTTATGCATTCCAGGAATAGTAGGAGACAAGGCACATAACAAATAGATCATTTTAATACAAAATAAATGTTAAGATATGGATGGGCACACTTAGACTACATAATCTTGCAGCAGGGGAAGGGACAGGGAAACCGCCTGGAGGAGCTGGCCCAGACTTCTAAAGGATAGTAGGAATTAGATGAGCAATAAAAGGGGAGGGCACCTCCTGCTCAAGAAGGAGCAAGAGCAAAGCCTCAGCAGTGTGACATATTGCAGTGGGTTCTGGGAACTGTGTTTGGTGTGGTATTGCTGAGTCATATGATGAGGAGAGGAGAGAGAGGATAAAAGAGCTGGAAAGGTAGAAAACAGAAAGAGCCTGTCAGCATAAGAACCCATTGAAATATTTTAAACCAGATAGTGATATGGACAGATTTGTCCTTCTTGAAAGATTCCTCAGGCATCAATGAGGAGGAAGAATCTGGGAGGAGGAAGAATACAAGAATGGAGGTAGAGAGTCTAATGTCTGGTTGTGATAATCCAGGTAGACGCCTCATATTTGTTCTGGGAGCCAATGAAATAATGAACACGAAAGTAGATTGAAAGCTCTAAAGCAAACAAGCACAAACAGTACTTTTCTTATGTAAACAGTAAATGTTGAAGGGCAAAGCAAAGTGGGAAGAGAGCAACAAAAGAATGTAAGTTTTCCTAAAAGGAAGAATATGCTAGAAAACAATGAGATCATGCATGCAACATAAGATCATTTAGTTGAAAAGCTTTGAAGGTAGCAGAAGTTTTGACATTTGATCTGAAAAGTCAATGGATGCTTCTGAAAATGGTTGAGGGAGTGGCATGGTATAGACAATGGGCAGTTCTGGGCATCTGAGAGTGGAGAAAAAGTTGAAAGCTAGCAACCAGAGTTCTAAGAATCCAGCTGTGACTTGTTACATTTCTACCAGGATGAAAAATGCAAAATTATTCAGAATCCTCATCTCTAATACTGGCATCTACCACAATGAAAAGAAAAAGCTAGGCTCTTGAAAAAATAAGGGAATCTTAAAACTGGAAGGAATTCTGTAGAGGCAGTATAATGTGACGGAGAAAAGTACAAAATCCAGCGCCCAGCTGTCTAGAATTGAAGCCTACCACTTCTAGCTGCATGGAAGAGTTATATAACACTGTGCTTCAACTTTCTAGTCTATAAAATGGGGATAATAATAATACCTACTTCTCAGAGCTGTTGTGGGGTTTAAATAAGTTACTAAACATGTAAAACATGAAATGTTTAGATTAGTGCCCACTGAGTGTTCAGTAAATTTTAGTATTTACGAATTCTGTCTCCCATTTTGAAAATGATAACACTATGGTCTAGAGAAGTTGACTCATCAAACTTTTAAAAATTTTTACCCAATACTCTAGAATTTTCTAGCCTCCTGCATAATAATAGCAAATTCATGGTTAATTCTATATCTAGGAGGCCTATACATGTACAGCATCAGCCTCTCTACTGGAATTAAAAAGGATTCAAGAGAGAACTGATTTTAATTGACAAGAGCTCAGGAAACCAGAGGGTCAAACATTGATGTAGTCTGGGCTTAAAAGGCAGGGCCAAATGGTCTGCTGCCTCCGTAAAGCACTCTCAAAAGGGGGGAGTGAAGAGTGGGCATTTCTCACCATCAGGAAATAGCAGAGTTGGAGAAGGCAGAGTGGCAGATGGTGAGGTGGGGAGCATTACCTTAGGAAAGGTAAACAAGAAGCCACCTATTAGCACTGCCTTGCTCTGGATTCTAAGCTGGAGTTGCTGGCTCAATTCAAGTGTGTCCTCTTTTTCCCCTCTCCTCTTCCCCAGCACTGTTCTTGGCAACATATTTTATCTTCTAGCAGATGGCTGCAGCTGCTATGGTGGCATCTGTTGCTGCTCTTTCACCTTCCAGCTTTGGCAGAAGCAGTTGGCAAGATGAACTTGCAAGGTCTGTCAGCACCCAGTAGTATCACTATCAGTCTAACTTGCAAAAAAAAAAAAAAAAAAGTAGAGGCAGAGGAAGTGCTGGTGCTACCAGCTGCAATCCCTGGGGCCTGCTCAATAATCTCCTTCAGACTGGCTCCTCCTCTTATGGGATCAGAAGCTGGGATGGAGGAGCTTAGATGAGCTCATTTTACCCATCACCCATCTTTAGGAATGAAGACCCTTCTGACTGCCAAATAAAGAGGCCCCGCTATAAAAGGAAGTGCAATAGGTATTGAAAACTGCATTGAAAACCTAGAGGAGCAATTTGAAGGAACAAAGATAACATACTAATACCTGCCTTCTCCACCCTCATTTCACAGAATGGTTTCCAGCATGGCCTAAGACAGTCCTCACAAAGCTTTGAGGTATATTCAGAGCCTTATTTACATTGATGAGTGGAGTCTGTGTGAGTCCTGGCCAGCCTGGATTTGGGGTCACAGTCTGTATTTTTCTATACCTCTGTGTTTTCCTTAACTTGGGAAAAGATGGTTGCTGTGGTTTTCTGTTTTGCACTTTCATCCCCTGTAGAAGCAAGGTTTGTGTCTTAAACCCCAGCTGATTTGGCCTGAGCTCTAGGCACCTGTTTAGCAGTTGTCAAATCCTTCTCAGCAGCCAGTCATCCAAATCAGAGCAACCAACCAAAAGGAAGGTATATCCATTCCCTTGATACCATCAACTCTGAATAGAGGCTTTTACTGTCATGCCCCCACATCAAATGTCAGAAATATTGAACGCTGAATCAAAACTGAATTGAACCTGAGTTCACTATGCCCTCTGGGAACCTGTGATTTAAATGAAACTTCTTCCCCACCACTCCATCACCTGCATTGAATTACTATAGGAGGGATCTGTGAGCCAGTAAATTATTCTCGGCCATCACTGGAAGTTGAAGAGACTCAGCAGTAGCAGGTTGGGAGTCAAGGCTGAACAAGAGGTGAATATATTCCCAGTGACCAAACATTTGTATCAACTGAGAGTTCACAGGAAAAATGTGACAAATTTTGGAGAAAATCACTTTGATGAAAATATATAAAGGAAGTAGAGGAAGGTACCATATTTGATCTAAATTATTCAAACATTTATTGGGTGTCCAACTGGGCACCATTCTAGGGTTTAGGTTGTGTAGTACCCAGGAAAAAAGGGAGAAAGCTAGCTGGGAAGTGGAGGGAAAGCTAACACAAATTTAACTAAACTCAAGAACAGAAGATGTAACATCACAGGGGAACTGCGAGTCAAACACCAGGTAAATAACAAGAATGAAATGCGGTCTATTTCTGACAAATAACAAGACTGAACAAGAGTACTGTGTATTAAAAGGAGCAACATGAGCACATATTGCTACCTTCTCTCTTAACAGTCTCTGTTTAAATGACAAAAAATAGACATATTTTAAAAGAACACAACCATAATAGTACTAGAAAACAGTACACAACGCCATGAGTAGATTAAAGTGTTAACAGATTTATACTATCTGAAAACCCCCATGATTAGATAGAGAAGCAAGCCATCACAGAGAAAACATCTGTCCAACATACCAGAGGGGAGTACAGTTCTTCTCAAGGAGCACCCTGGAGGAGCCCCAAGATGAAAGCAAGTAAGTACATGAGTCAGAGAGGCTAATAGGGAAATCATCAGGATAATTAATTGAAGAACTACACTGGAACAGCTGGGCCTCTTAGGCCCCTCCCCATTACCCTCATATACAGAGCATCTGGCAGAACAGATTTTGCCCTCAGGCTGCTGTTCTGATAAAGGTTCTGTAGAGAAAAAGTGTGTTCTCCCTATGAAGACTTCCTAGTACATATGGGTTTGAAGACTTAAGAGAGGGGAAAGGCTATTCTTTATTACTTTAAAAAACAGTTTAGAGCCTCTGCATTAACCATAGCCTGAGAAAATAATGATGAAGAGGGCAAGGAGGAAGAAGAGAGAAAAAAGAGAATAATGGATAATGCATACCAAGATCCTACTGTGTGCTGAGCGCTGTTCTAAGCACATTTAATACAGGCATACCTTATTTTATTGCACTTCACTTTATTGCACTTAACAGATACTACATTTTTTTTTCACAAATTGAAGGTTTGTGATACCCTGCATCAAGCAAGGCTATTGGCACCATTTTCCCAACAGCCTATGCTCACATCATGTCTCTGTATTACATTTTGGTAATTCTCACATTTTAACTTGTATTACTCTTATATCCATTATGGTAATCTGTGATCACTGGTCTTTGATGTTACTATTGAAATTCTTTTGGGGTGCCACCAACCATGCCCACATAAGACGATGTCTTAATCAACAAATGTGGTTTGTGTTCTAACTGCTTGCCCAGCCAGTCATTTCCCCACCTCTCTCTCTCTCTCTGCTGAGGCCTCCCTATTCCCTGAGACTGAACAATACTGAAATTAGGTCAATGAATAGCCTTAAGATGGCCTCTAAGTGTTCAAATAAAAGGAAAGGTTACAGGTTTCTCATTTTAAATCAAAAGCTAAAAATCAGTAAGCTTAGTGAGGAATGGATGTTGAAAGCCAAGACAGACCAACAGCTAGGGCTCTTGCACCAGTTAGCCAAGTTGTGAATGTGAAGGAAAAATTCTGAAGGAAATTAAAAGTGTTACTCCAGTGAACATATGAATGATAAGAAAAAAAAAAAATTTATTGCTGTTGTGGAGGAAGTTTTACTGGTTTGGAGGAAGTTTTATTGGTCTGGATAGAAGATCAATCTGGCCACAACATTCCCTTAAGTCAAGATCTAATCCAGAGCAAGGTCTTAATTTTGTTCAGTTCTATGAAGTCTGAGAAAGGTGACGAATCTGTAGCATAAAAGTTCAAAGTTAGCAGAGGTTGCTTTATGAGGTTTAAGGAAAGAAACTATCTCCATCACATAAAAGGGCAAGATGAAGCAGAAAGTGCTTATGTAGAAGCTGGAGGAAGTTTAGTTTGTTTTGTTTGTTTTTGAGATAGGGTGTCACTCTGCCACCCAGGCTGGAGTGCAGTGGCGTGATCTCAGTTCACTGCAACCTCCGCCTACAGGTTCAAGAGATTTTCATGCCTCAGCCTCCAGAGTAGCTGGGACTACACATGCATGCTACCACACCTGGCTAATTTTTGTATTTTTTCGTAGAGATGGGGTTTTACCATGTTGGCCAGGCTGGTCTCAAATTCCTGACCTCAAGTGATCTCCCCACCTCTGCCTCTCAAAATGCTGAAATTATAGGCATGAGCCACCGAGCCCAGGCTGGAGCAAGTTATTCAGAAGAGCTAACTAAGATAATTGATGAAATTGGCTATAATCAGGACATTTTCAATGTAGATGAAATAGCCTTCTATTGGAAGAAGATGCTACCTAGGACTTCTATAGATAGAGGAGAAATCAATGCCTGGCAGCTTCAAAGCTTGCAAGGACAGGCTAACTCTCTTATTAGGGGCTAATGCAGCTGGTAACTTTAAATTGAAGCCAATGCTCATTGACCGTTTTGAAAATCCTAAGGCCCTTATGAATTGCTAAGTCTACTCTACCCATGCTCAATAAATGGAACAACAAAGCCTGGATGACAACTTGTCTGTTTAAACCATGGTTTACTGAGTATTTTAAGCTCACTGTTTGTATTAACTACTCAGAAAAAAACATTCCTTTCAAAATATTACTGCCCGTTGACAATTCACCTAATCATCTAAAAGTTTTGATGGACATGTCTAAGGAGATGGTTATTTCATGCCTGTTAACACAACACCCATTTTGCAGCCCATGGGTCAAATAGTAATTTTGACTTTTATGTCTTATTTCAGAAATACATTTTGTAAGGCTACAGCTGTTATAGACAGTGATTCCTCAGATGAATCTGGGTGAAGTAAATTGAAAACCTTCTGGAAAGAATTTACCATTCTAGATACCACGAAGAACATTCATGATTCATAAGAGGAGGTCAAAATACATCATCAGGAGTTTGGAAGAAGTTGATTCCAAGCCTCGTGGATGACTAGGAGAGGTTTAAGACTTCCATGGAAGAATTAACTGTAGAAAGGGTAGAAATAGCAAGATAACTAGAGTTAGAAGTGAAGGCTGAAGATATCACTGAACTGTTGCAATATCATCACACTTGAACAGAAAAAACTTGCTTTTTATAAATGAGGAAAGAAAATTGTTTCTTGAGATAAAATCTGCCCCTAGCAAAGATTCTGTGAACATTGTCGAAATGGCAACAAAGGATTTAGAATATTACATAAACTTAGTTGACTGAATAGCAGTAGGGTTTGAGAAGATTGATTACAATTTAAAAAAATGTTCTACTGTTCATAAAATGGTTAACAGCATCTCAAGCTACAGAGAAATTTTTCATGAAAAGAAGAATTAACTAATGTGGCAAACTTCACGGTTACCTTATTTTAAGAAATTACTACAATCACAACAACCTTCAGCAACTACCATCCTGATCAACCAACAGCCATCAACCCTGAGACAAGACTACATCAGCCAAAGATTATGACTCACTAGAAAGCTCAGATGATTGTTAACATTTTTTAGCAATAAAAAAATTTTTAATTAAGATAGGTGCATTTTTAGAAATAATGTTATTGCACACTTAATAGACTATGGTATAGTGCAAACATAATTTTTCTATGCAGTGGGAAAGTAAAAAATTTGTGTGACTCATTTTATTGCAATATTCACTTTATTGCAGTGGTCTGGCCTGAACCCACAAAATCTCTGAGATATGCCTGTGTACTAACTCATGATACTCACAAAACCATGAGGCAGTTACAAAAAAAAGATAATTAGCCCTCTAAGATCACAAAGTTCAAAAATGAAGAAGCCAGGATACAAATGCAGGTATGCTGGCTCCAGAGCAATAATATTCATCATTCCAAGGGAATTCTCCCACCCTCTTCTAAAAATGTAGTTATGTATAGATATGAAAACAAAAACATCTCTTATAAATATGTTGTTTTTACATTTTTTGAGGGGGAGAAACATACATGTGTAAAGTGAATAAAAATACATCACATAAAGCAAATTTCCATGTAATCACTACTGAGCAGGTTAAAACATAGAATAACACTGAAAGCCTAGAAGTTCCCCACCTTCCCTATGGCCCCTCTTAATCATTACCTCAGTCACATTCTTGCCCCCAGAGAGTAACCTGTCCCCTGACTGCTACCACACTATGGTTTAATTTTGTTTGATTTTTGTACATTATACACATGGAACTATAGAGTATGTATTTTTGTGTCAGGCTTATTTTACTCAACATTACATTTAAAAGCTTCATGTTGTTGCATGCAGATTCAATTTATTCATGTTCATGGCTATATACATTCCATTTTATGAATATGCCACAATTTATTAAATGTTCTACTGGTAATAAACATGTGGTTGTCTGAACAATACTAATATGAATGTTCCTTTTTAGCCTCACCTTTTATTTATTTTTAACTGATATGTAATATCTGTGCATATTTATGGGGTACATATGATATTTTGTTACATGCATAGAATGTGTAATGATCACATCAGATGATTTAGTATATCCAACTTCTTGAGCATTTATCATGTCTATGTATGGGGTACCTTTCAAAGTCCTCTATTCCAGCTATTTTGAAAAACACAAGATATTACTGTTAACTATAGTCACCCTTCTCTGCTACAGAACATTAGAACTTATTCCCTTTATCTAACTGTATGCTTATATGTATTAATCCACCTTTCTTCATCCCCTCTCCTACACATACCCACACCCTTCCCAGACCCTAATAACTATCAATCTACTCCCTACCTCCTTGAGATTAACTTTTTTTTAGCTCCCGCATATGATTAACAAAATGCAGTATTTGTTCTTTCTTTGTCTGGTTTATATCACCTAATGTAATGACTTCCAATTCCATCCATGTGCTGCAAATGATATTATTTTAGTTTCTGTATGGCTGAATAGTATTCAGTTGTGCATATGTACCACATTTTCCTTATCTGTTCATCTGCTGATGGACACTTAGCTTGATTCCATATCTTTGCTGTTGTGAATGGTGATGCAATACAAATGGACATATGCCTTTGATATACTGATTTTCCTCTTTAGACAAAAACCCAATAGTGTGATTGCTGGATTGTATAGTAGTTCTATTTTTTTAGTTTTTTGGGAGATCGCCACATAGTTTTCCATAATGGCTATACTAATTTACATTCCCACCAACAGTGTATATGAGTTCAATTTTTTTCCACATCCTCACTACCATGTTATTTTTCAAAATCTCTTGATAGTAGTCATTCTAACTGATGTAGGATGACGTTTCATTGTGGTTTTGATTTGAATTACCCTGACATTTAGTGATATTGAGCATGGTGAGAAAAATCAAAAGATGACAAATGGACAACAGGTATAAGAAAAACAGGTATATAAAAATTTTCAGACATTTTGCCAACTTTTTAAATGGGATTTGTTTTTTGCTGTTGGGTGTTTGAGTTCCTTGTATATTTAGATATTAGTCCCTCATCAGATGAATAGTTTACAAATATTTTCCTTCCACTCTACAGACTTTCCTTCACTCTGTTGTTTTCCTTTGCTTTGCAGATACGTTTTAGTGTAATATAATCCCATTTGTCTACTTTTGTTTTTGTTGTCTGTGCTTTTGAAGATTTCGCCATAAAACTGTTGCCTACACCAATGTCCAGAAGTGTTCCCCCTATATTTTCTTCTAATAGCCTTATAGGTTCAGGTCTTACATTTAAGCCTTAATTCATTTTATTTTTGTACATGGTGAGGAGTAGGGGTCTAGTCATTCTCCTATATATGGATTTTTCCCTGCATATGAAATAACCAGTTTTCCCAACACCATTTATTGAAGAATGTCCTTTCACCAATGTATGTTCTTGGTGCCTTTGTCAAAAATCAGTTGGCTGTATATATATGGATTTATTTGTGTCCTCTATTCTGTTCCATTCTATTCTGTTTTTATATCAATTCCATGCCATTTTGGCTAGAGCTTTATAACATATTTCAACATTATAACATATTATAACATATTTTGAAGTCAGAGTATGATGCCTATAGCTTTATTTGTTTTGCTCAGGATCGCTTTGATTATTTGGACATGTTTTTGGTTCCGCACACATTTTAAAACTGACTTTTCTAAATCTGTGAAAAATGTTGGCATTTTCATAAGCATTATATTAAATCAGTAGATACCTTTTGATACTAGTCATTCTTACTGACGTAGGATGATGTCTAACTGTGGTTTTGATTTGAATTACCCTGATGTTTAGTTATGTTGAGCATGCAGAGAAATATCAAAAGATGACATACAAATGGACGAAAGGTATATGAAAAACAAGTATATAAAAAATTTCAGATATTTTGCCCACTTCTTAAATATTTTAATTTTAATATTGTTAATGTTTCCAATTAATAAATATAGAATACATTTTCATTTGTGTCTTCTACTTATTTCAACAATGTTTTGTGTTTTTTCTTGTAGAAATTATGTATCTCAGGTAAAATTTAATTCTAAGGATTTTATTTTGAGGCTATAATAAATGCAATTTTTTTTTAATTTTTTTAAGCCACTTCATTATTAGTGTATAAAACACTACTGAACTTTGTATGTCAATGTTGCATCATGCAAACTTACTGAATCTGTTTATCAGATCTAAGAGTTTTGGTTGACTCTTCAGGTTTTTACCAAACATAAGATTATGTCATCTGCAAAGGAGGACATTTGACTTCTCTTTTCCTATTTGGTGGCCTTCTATTTAAATATTCCAGTGTCTGTTTGTTCTGGCTAGGACTTTCAGTACTATGTTGAATTGGATTGGTGAAAGTGTATATCCTTGTCTACTCGCAGTTCTTAGAGAAAAGCCTTACAGATTTTCACATTCAGTATAATGTTAGCTGTGGGTTTGTCATATACGGCCTTTATTATGTTGAGGTATGTCTCCAATAACAAGTTTGTTTAGAATTTTATCATAAAAGGATGTTGGATTTTATCAAATGCATTTTCATGTAGTTTTTGTCCTTCATTCTATGTGATGTATCACATTTTTTTTCTTTATTTTTTTCATCACCCTCCCTGCCCCGCCTACATCAGGCATTTCTCCCGGTGTAATCCCTCCCCATCCTCCCCGCCCCCTCCACTCTCCCCTCCTCCCCTCCTCTCCAAGCCTCCCACCACCTAACCCTGTGAGTGTGTTTCCTTCCCTGTGACCTAGTGTTCTCATTGCTCATCACCTGCCTATGAGTGAAAACATGGTGTTTGGTTTTCTGTTCTTGTGTCAGTTTGTTGAGAATGATAGTTTCTTGGTTCATCCATGTCTCTACAAAGGACAATGAACTCATCATTTTTTATGACTACATAGTATTCTGCAATGTACATGTTCCACTTTTTTTTGTGCAGTCCATCATCGATGGACATTTAGGTTGGTTCCAGGTATTTGCTATCATAAACATCACCATAATGAACATATGTGTGCATGTGTCTTTATGATAGAATGATTTATAATTCTTTGGGTATATACAGTAATTGGATTGCTGGGTCAAATGGAATTTCTATTTCTAGATCCTTGAGGAATCATCACACTGTCTTCCACAATGGTTGAACTAATTTTCATTCTCACAAACTGTATAAAAGTGTTCCTTTTTCTCCACATCCTCTCTAGCATCTGTTGTCTCCAGATTTTTTAATGATCTTCATTCAAACTGGTGTGAGATGATATCTCAATGTGGCTTTGATTTGCATTTCTCTAATGTCCAATGATGATGAGCATTTTTACATATGTTTGTTGGCCACATATTTGTCTTCTTTTGAAAAGTGTCTGTTCATATCCTTTGCCCATTTTTGAACGGGTTTGCTTTTTTCTTGTAAATCTGCTTTAGTTCTTTGTAGATTCTGGATATTAGCCCTTTGTCTGATGGTTACATTGCAAAAATTTTTTCTCATTCTGTTGGTTGCCACTTTAATGATCATTTCTTTTGTGTGCACAAGCTCTTTAATTAGGTCCCATTTGTCTATTTTGGCTTTTCTTGCCATTGCTTTTGGTGTTTTAGTAATGAAGTCCTTGCCTATGCCTATGTCCTGAATGGTTTTGCCTGTGTTTTCTTCTAGGTTTATGGTGTTAGTTCTTATGTTTAAATCTTTACTCCATCTGGAGTTAATTTTTGTATAAAGTGTAAGGAAGGGGTCCATTTTCCCAACACCATTTATTAAACAGGGAATCCTTTTCCCATTGCTTGTTTTTATACAGTTTGTCAAAGATCAGATGGTTGTAGATGTGTGACCTTGCTTCCAAGGCCTCTATTCTGTTCCATTGGTTATATCTCCGTTTTTGTATCAGTACTATGCTGTTTTGATTACTGTAGCCTTGTAGTATAGTTTGAAGTAGTGTGGTGCTTCCAGCTTTGTTCTTCTTGCTTAGGATTGTCTTGGCTATGTGGGCTCTCTTTTGGTTCTATATGAAATTTAAAGTGGTTTTTCCCAGTTCTGTGATGGTCAACGGTAGCTTGATGGGGATAGCACTGAATCTACAAATTTCTTTAGGCAGTATGGCCATTTTCACGATATTCATTCTTCCTAACCATGAGCATGGAATGTTCTTCCATCTGTTTGTGTCCTCTCTTGTTTCCTTGATCAGTAGTTTGTAGTTCTCCTTGAAGAGATCCTTTACCTCCTGTGTTAGTTGTATTCCTAGGTATTTTATTCTCTTTGTAGCAATTGTAAATGGGAATTCACTCATGATTTGGCTATTTGGCTATTATTTGTGTATAGGAATGCTTGTGATTTGTGCACATTGATTTTGTATCCTGAGACTTTGCTAAAGTTGTTTATCAGCTTAAGGAGGTTTTGGGCTAACACTATGGGGTCTTCTAAATATACAATCATGTCATCTGTAAATAAGGACAATTTGACTTTTTTTTCTAATTGAATGCCCTTTATTTCTTTTTCTTGCCTAAATGCACTGGCTAGAACTTCCAATACTATTTTGAATAGGAGTGGTAAGAGAGGGCATCCTTGTCTAGTGCCAGTTTTTAAAGGGAATGCTTCTGATTTTTGCCCATTCAGTATGATATTGGCTGTGGATTTGTCATAAACCACTTTTACTGTTTTGAGATATATTCCATCAATACCTAGTTTATTGAGAGTTTTTAGAATAAAGGGCTATTGAATTTTGTTGAAGGCCTTCTCTGCATCTATTGAGATAATGATGTGGTTTTTGTCTTTGGTTCTGTTTATGTGGTGAATTATGTTTATAGATTTGCATATGTTGAACCAGTCTTGCATCCCCGGGATGAAGCCTACTTGATCATGGTGGATAAGCTTTTTGATGTGCTGTTGGATTTGGTTTGCCAGTATTTTATTGAAGATTTTTGCATCAATGTTCATCATGGATATTGGCCTGTAGTTTTCTTTTTTAATTGTGTCTCTGCCAGATTTTGGTATCAGGATGATATTCATCTCATAGAAAGAGTTAGGGAGGATTCCCTTTTTTTGTATTGTTTGGAATAGTTTCAACAGGAATGGTACCAGCTCCTCATTGTATGTCTGGCAGAATTCAGCTGTGAACTTGTCTGGACTGGGACTTTTTTGGTTGGTAGGCTATTAATTGCCCCCTCGAATTCAGACCTTGTTATTGGTCTATTCAGGGTTTCAACTTCTTCTTGGCTTAGTCTTGGGAGTGTGCAAGTGTCCAGGAATTTATCCATTTCTTCCGAATTTACTGGTTTATGTGCATAGAGTTGTTTGTAGTAATCTCTGATGGTAGTTTGTATTTCTGAGGAATTGATGGTGATTTCCCCTTTATCATTTTTTATTGCATCTATTTGATTCTTCTTTCTTTTCTTTTTCATTAGTCTAGATAGTGGTCTATTTTGTTGATCTTTTCAAAAAACCAGCTCCTGGATTTATTGATTTCTTGAAGGTTTTTTGTGTCTCTATCTCCTTTATTCTGCTCTGAACTTAGTTATGTCTTGTCTTCTGCTTGCTTTTGAGTTTTTTTGATCTTGCTCCTCTAGCTCTTTCAATTTTGATGATAGGGTGTCAGTTTTAGATCTTTCCTTGCTTCTCATGTGGGCATTTATTGTTACAAATTTCCCTCTAGACACTGCTTTAAATGTGTCCCATAGGATCTTGTATGTTGTGTCTTCATTCTTGTTGGTATCAAAGAACATTTTTATTTCTCCCTTAATTTCCATTGTTTACCCATTTGTCATTCAGGAGCAAGTTGTTCAGTTTCCATGTGATTGTGTGGTTTTGAGTGCTTTTCTTAATCCTTATTTCTAATTTGATTGCACTGTGGTCTGAGAGACTGTTATGATTTCCACTTTTTGCATTTGCTGAGGAGTGATTTACTTCCAATTATGTGGTCAGTTTTGGAGTAAGTGCAATGTGGTGCTGAGGAGAATGTGTATTCTGTGGATTTGGGGCGAAGTGTCCTGTAAATGTCTATTAGGTCTGCTTGGTCCAAATCTGAGTTCAAGTCCTGGATATCTTCGTTGACTTTCTGTTTCATTGATCTGTCCAATATTGTCAATGGAGTGTTAAAGTCTCCCATTATCATCATGCAGGAATCTAAATCTCTTTGTAGGTCTTTAAGAACTTGCTTTATGTATGTGGGTGCTCCTGTATTGGTTGCATAAATATTTAGGATAGTTAGCTCTTCTGGTTGCATTGATCCTTTTACCATTAAGTAATGCCCTTCTTTGTCTCTTTTGATCTTTGTTGGTTTAAAGTCTGTTTTATCAGAGACTAGGATTGCTACTCCTGGGTTTTTTTGTTTAGTTTTGGTTTTTTATTTCTTTGTTTGTTTTGCTCTCCATTTGCTTGGTAAATCTTTTTCCATCCCTTTGAGTCTATGTGAGTCTTTGCATGTGAGGTGGGTCTCCTGAATACAGTACACCAATGGGTCTTGAATTTTTATCCAGTTTGCCAGCCTGTGTCTTTTGATTGGGGTGTTTAGGCCATTTACATTCAATGTTAATATTGTTATGTTTGAATTTGATTCTGCCATTTTGTTACTGGCTGGTTGTTTTGCCCATTATTTAATGTGGCTCCTTCATTGCATCATTATTCTTTACCATTTGGTACATTTTTGCAGTGGCTGGTACTGGTTTTTCCTTTCCCTGTTTAGTACTTCCTTCAGTAGCTCCTGTAAGGCAGGTCTTGTAGCGATGAAATCTCTCAGCCATTGCTTGTCCATAAAGGATTTTATTTCTCCTTCACTTATGAAGTTTAGTTTGGCTGGATGTGAAATTCTGGGTTGAAAGTTCTTTTCTTTGATGATGTTGAATATTGGCCCCCACTCCCTCCTAGCTTGCAGGGTTTCTGCTGAGAGATTCGCTGTAAGTCTGATGGTCTTTCACTTGTGGGTGACTCGACCTTTCTTTCTGGCTGCTGTTAGGATTTTTTCCTTCACTTCAACCCTGGTGAATCTGACAACTATGTACCTTGGGGTTGCTCTTCTTGAGGAGTATCTTTGTGGTGTTCTCTGTATTTCTTGGATTTGAATGTTGGCCTGCCTTGTTAGGTTGGGAAAATTCTCTTGGATAGTATCTTGAACAGTGTTTTCCAACTTGGATTCATTCTCCCCATCACATTCAGGTACGCTGATCAAGCGTAGGTTAGGTTTTTTCACATAATCCCATAATTCTTGGAGGCTTTGTTCATTCTTTTTCACTTTTTTCTCAGATCTTGAGTTCTCATTTTATTTCATTGATTTGGTCTATCTCTGGTATCCTTTCTTCTGCTTGATCGATTTGGCTGTTGAAACTTGTGTACACCTCACAAAGTTCTCGTACTGTGTTTTTCAGCTCCATCAAGTCGTTTGTGTTCTTCCCTAAGCTGGTTATTCCAGTTAGCATTTCGTCTAACCTTTTTTCAAGGTTCTTATTTTCTTTGCATTGCATTAGAATATGGCCTTTTAACTCAAAGAAGTTTGTTATTACCCAGCTTCTGAAGCCTGCTTCTGTCAATTCATCAGATTCTCTGTCTTTTTTTGTTCCCTTGATGGTGAGGAATTATGATCCCTGGGAGGAGAAGAGGTGTTCTGATCTTTGATGGTTTCATCCTTTTTGCACTTTTTCTCCCTATCTTTGTGAATTTATCTCCCTTTAATCTTTGAAGTTGATGATTTCAGGAGAAGTCCTTGAGTGACATTTTTTTCTGTTGAGGTTGGAGCTGTATCTCTTTTGGCCTGTAGAGGGCGTTGCTGGGCTCTCTCGGGTTCAGTTAGATTGTCGGGTGAGTGGTCCTTCTCTTGAGTTTGTTTGCAGGTGAGATTGGTCCTGCCTTCCCAATGGTGTCTCTCCTTCCTCAGCTGGATCTTCCTGGTTGGGGTCAAGCTGGTGTATTTGCTGCCAAGCTCTCTAGCAAGGGTTTCAGGTAGAATTCTGTGGAGGTGGGGCCTGCCAGACGTTATGGTCTGTTTCCCTGCTTTCAATTCTGCCTCCCTCTGTGGGATAATCTGTCCCACTGGCATTAGTCCAAACTCGCACCCAGGTCCTTACAACAGCTTGCCACATCTGGTGGTAGCCGCTACTCAGATTTATGTCGACTACCCACGGCATCCCATCATCTGGCAGGGCTCTTGTGCACTGTGGGTTCCAGGAGGGATGAGGTAAGCACAGGATCTGAAATGGAGCACTGAGGGAGTTAAGTCCCCTGACCATCCGAGCCAGCTGCAGGTTTCAGGTAGGGACGTGCCCCTCCCCAGGTCTTGATTTGCCCCCTGGTCGGCTCTCACCCTGCCACTCATTCCCTGGGCCTAATTTCAGTCAGTGTATTATATTTATTAATTTGTGTATGTTGAACCATCCTTGTACCCCTGAACTAAATCCCACTTGATCATCATATATTAGCATTATTGTATTAGTCCATTCTCATGCTGTTCACAATGACATACTTGAGGCAGGGTAATTTATAAAAGAAAGAGGTTTAATATATTCACAGTTCAGCATGTCTGGGGACATCTAAGAAAACTTAGAATCATGGCAGAAGGGGAAGCAAGTATGTTCTTCTTCAAGGTGGCAGGGAGAAGTGCTAGCAAAAGGTGGGGAAGCCCCTTATAACACCATCAGATCTCATGAGAACTTACTATCATGAGAACAGCATGAGAGTAACTGTCCCCAAGATTCAATTATCTCCCACTGGGTCCCTCCCATGGCATGTAGGGATTATGAGAACTATAATTCAAGATGCAATTTGGGTGGGTACATAGCCAAACCATATCAATTATGACGTATTGTTAGTTTCAGATTGCTGGTTCTTTCTTCTGGATTTTTCGTCTATGTTTGGTATGCTTTGACTCTGTGTACCCATCCAAATCTCATGTAAAATTTTAACCCCCATGTGTGATGGAAGGGTGACTGGATCATAGGGTCAAACTTTCCCCTTTCTGTTCTATGATAGAGTTCTCATGAGATCTGGGTGTTTAAAAGTATGTAGCACTTCACCATTTGCTCTCTTCCTCCTGTTCTGGCCATGTGAACACATGCCTTGCTTCCCCTTTAACTTCCATCATGACTGTAAGTTTCCTGAGGCCCTCTGAGTCATGTGGGACTAAAAGTCAATTAAACCTCTGTTCTTTATAAACTACCCAGTCTCAGGTAATTTATAGCAGTGTGAGAAAGTACTAATACAGGACACTTATTTATAGCAGTGTGAGAATGGAATAATACAGTAAATTGGTACCAGTAAAGTGGGGCATTACAATAAAGATGCTAGAAAATGTAGAAGCAACTTTGGAACTAGGTAACAGGCAGAGGTTTGAACAGTGTGAAGGGCTCAAAAGAAGACAGAAAGATAATGGAAAGTTAGGAACCTCCTAGAGACTTGTTGAATGATTTTGACTCAAATGCTGATAGTGATATGGACAATTAAGTCCAAGTTGTTGTGGTCTCAGAGGGAAATGAGAAACACACTGGAAACTGAAACAAAGGTCACTCTGGCTATGATTTGTAAAGATACTGGTGACATTGTGTCCCTGCTCTTGAAGTCTATGGAACTTTGAACTTCGGAAAGATTATTTAGGGCATCAGATAGAAGAAATTTCTAGGAAGTGTAACATTCAAGATGTGATCTGGCTGCTTCTACAAGCCTATACTCATTTGCATAAGCAAAGAGAAATTATATTTAAAAGGGAAGCAAAGCACAAAATTTTGGAAAATTTGCAGCCTGACCATGTGGTAGAAAATTCCATTTTTTCTGGGGAAAAATTCAAGTCTGCTGCAGAAATTAGCATAAGTAAACAGGAGTTGAATGTTAATAGCCAAGACAATAGAGAAAATGTCTCCAGGGCATTTCAGAGAACTTCAAGGCAGCCCCTCCCATTACAGGCCTGGAGGCCTAGGAGAGAAAAATTGTTTCCTGGGACAGGACCAGGGCCCCACTGCTCTGCACAACCTTGGGACCTGGTAGCCTGCATCCCAGCCACTCCAGCTCCAGCTGTGGCTAAAAAGGGCCAAAGGTTAGCTCATGCTGTTGCTTCAGAGGGTGCAAGCCCCAAGCCTTGGCAGGTTCCATGTGGCACTGGGCTTTCAGGTATGCAGAAGGAAAGAGTTGGGTCTTGAAAACCTCTTGAATGGATGTATGACAATGCCTAGTTGTCCAGGCAGAAGTCTGCTGCACAGGTAGAGCCCTTGTGGAGAACCTCTATTAGGGCGCAGAGGGGAAATGTGAGATTGGAGCCCTACCCCACGCCCCAGAGTCCCCACTGAAACACTACCTAGTGAAGCTGTGAGGAGACCACCACCATCCTTCAGACCCCAGAATGGTAGATACACCAATAGCTCACACCATGCACCTGTAAAGGCCGCAGGCACTCAATGCCAACTTGTGAAAGCAGTTGCAGAGGCTGTACCCTGCAGAGCCACAGGGGTGGAGCTGCCCACATTTATGGAAGCTCACCTCTTGCATCAATATGCCCTGGATATGAGACATGAAGTCAAAGGAAATTATTTTAGAGCTTGAAGATTTAATGACTGCCCTGCTGGGTTTCTGACTTGCATGGGGCCTGTAGCCCCTTTGTGTTGGCTGATTTATTCCTTTTGGAACTGAATCACTTACCCAATGCCTGTACCTCCATTCTATCTTGGAAATAACTAGCTTGTTTTTCATTTTACAGACTCATAGGCAAAAAGGACTTGCATTGTCTCAAATGAGTCTTTGGACTTGGACTTTTGAATTAATGCTAGAATGAGTTAAGACTTTGAAGGACTGCTGGGAAGTCAGGATGGTTTTCAAATGTGAGAAAAACATGACACTTGTGAGGGGCCAGGGGTACAACAATATGGTTTGACTGTGTCCCCAACCAAATCTCGTGTTAAATTATAACTCCTACATGTGGAATAAGAAGTCTGATAGGAGGCAACTGAATCATGGGGGAAGACTTTCCCCTTGCTGTTCTCATGATAGAGTTTTCACAAGATCTGGTTATTTAAAAGTGTGTAGCAATTCAATTTGCTCTCTTTCTCCTGCTCTGACCATGTGAAGATATGGCTTGCTTTCCCTTCATCATCTGTCATGATTGTAAGTTTCCTGTGGCCTTCCCAGTCATATGGAACTGTGAGTCAATTAAACCTCTGTTATGTATAAATTACTCAGTTTCAGGAAGTTCTTTATAGCAGTATGAGAATGGACTAAAACAATATGCATCAGTGATACTGACCTGTAGTTTTGTTGTTGTTGTTGTGTTCTTGTCTACTTTTAAAATCAAGGTAATGTGGTCTCATAGAATGAGTTAAAAAGAATTCTTTCCTTTATTTTTCAGAAGAGTTTGAGGAGACTTGGTGTCAGTTCTTTATAAGCTTGGTAGAATTCAGCAGTAAAGCCATCCAGTTCTTGACTCTTTTGGGGGAGATTTTTGCTATTAATTTAATCTTGACACACATTATTGGTCTGTTTAGGTTTTTTTTATTTTCTCCTGATTTGTGATATTTAGTATGTATCCAGGAATTTGTCCATTTCCTCTAGATTTTCCAGTTTGTTAGCATATAGTTGTTCATAACAGTATCTGATAATATTTTATATTCCTGAGACATCAGTTATAATGTCTACTTTTTACCTTCTAATTTCATTTATTTTGGTCTTTTCTCTTCTTTCCTTAGTTAGTCTAGCTAGGAGTTTATCAGGTTTTTTTGTCTTTTCAAAAATATAGCTGTTTATTTCATTGTTCATCTGTGTTTTGTTTTGTTTTGTTTTAATTTCTGTTGTTTAGTTCTGCTCTGATCTTTATTATTTCTTTCCTTCTACCTATTTGAAGTTTGGTTTGTTCTTTTTCTAGTGCCTTGAATTCATGATTTATTCACTGGAATACTTATACTTTTTTGATGTAGGTGTTTATTGTTATAAACTTCCCTCTTAGCACTGTTTATGTTGTATCCCAGAGGTTTTGGTATGTTGTATTTCCATTTTCATTGGTTTCAATAATTTTTTAAATTTCCTTCTTAATTGTCCTAACCATCATTCAGAGAGTATTAGTTAGTGTTTTCTAGAGGGAGATATCTAATAGGATATATGTATGTATGAGAGGGAGTTTATTACGGAGAACTGACACATGCAATCACAAGGTGAAGTCCCACGATAGGCTTTCTGCAAGCTGAGAAGCAAGGAAATCAGTGTAAGTCCCAAAACCTCAAAAGTAGGGAAACTGACAGTGCAGACTTCAGTCTGTGGCCAGAGGCCTGAGAGCTCCTTGCAAATCACTGATGTAAGTTTAAGAGGCCAAAAGCTGAAGAACTTAGTGTCTAATCTTTGTGGGCAGGAAGCATTCAGCACAGGTGAAAGATGAAGAACAGAAGACTCAGCAAGTCTAGTCCTTCCAACTTCTTCTGCCTGCTTTATGCTAGCCCTGATGGTAACTGATTAAATGATGCTCAAAGAGTCCACTAACTCAAATATTAATCTCCTTTGGCAACACCCTTACAGACACACACAAGAACAATACTTTGAATCCTTAAATCAATCAAGTTCACACTTAATATTAATCATCACAAGTCCACCCCTTGTCAATTTGAACCCATACACATCTCCTGAAATTATGCATAATCTTCAAATAAAGCAAATAATGTCATAATTACACCTAACATAATACAGCTATCTTTCATATAACCAGAAGTGCACTAATCTTCAACCTAAACTCTATTACATAAACAAATGTTGATATAAAGTCAATAAATCATATGTGACTTCGAGGTAGGAAGAGCCCAAAATAGCCAGGTGGTAATCTTAACTTCCAGTGTAATGCAATCGGGGTCATATCTCCTTGTGGCAGCATTTATCCCTCTGAAACTAAGACCTCTAGGTCAGCAGAACATAATGTCATGTCATAATGTCACAGGAACAGGAAGCAACAAATTTGCTAGTGGGTCACTAGAGGTGATGGTGCCACTTACACTTCTGGTAAAGGACATTATCTCACCTGATTCTTCAAGACACTGTGCTTATCCTTAGACCTTTACAATTTTATATAAGTCTTAGAATCAGCTTTTAAATTCTTGCCCAAAATTCTACTAGGATTTTTACTGGCATTATCATTATTATTTCTACTTCTTTTGCATTTAATTTGCTGTTTTTTGTTTTTTGTTTTTAACTTCTTGACATGGAATTTTTTAGTTATTGGGGTTTCTAGCTATTGAGTTATTTTAATCATTTATTTTCTTGTAGTTATATTCTCTATTTTAGTAATTGTTTTAAATATTATGATATGTCAATTTATCAGTGCTTCATATTTAATATTAACTGGCATTTTTACCTTCTTCCTGGACAATGCAGTGACCTTAGAAAAATGTTCACATCCTTTCAACCTACATATCACAGTTTTTAGTACTTTAACTCTACTTATTGTAAATTATATGCTACTGTTATTATGCTACTGAACATTTTTCATTTTTATTTATCTCACTGTCACCCTTTTTGTTATCTTCAATACTGCTTGCACCTCTTCAATCTAAAATTATAAAGAATTACTTTATTATTTCCTTTAATGAGAGATTAGAAGTAATGAATTCACATGGTTTTACTTTGAATTTTTTTTTACCTTCACTCTTGAAGGAAATTTTTGTTGAGTATAGATACCTTTTTTTGTTAGTAGAGGTATCTTCATTGTCAGTAACTATTTTTCAGAACACTGAAAATATATTTCAATTGTCTTCTGGTTGCCTTTTTGTTCTTGGATGCCAGCTCTCAATCTGTTACTCAAGTGAAGGAAATAGGTCATTTTTCTCTGAATGTCATTAAATTTTTGCCTTTGTCTGATGTTCACTAATCTCGTTTGTGCTAGGTGAACATTCTTTAATGTTTTCTCTTGATTTTATGGTGTGTCATGCGTTTGTGAGTTGATGCTGTTTATAAGTTTTGAAAAAAAAATAGTATCTTTTAAAATATTGCTTCTTCTCCATTTTACCTCTCCTGTCTTTCTGAAATTCCAATTATGTATTAGAATGTCTAGCTGTATCTGCTATTGCTTACCTTCTCTTCTGTGTTTTTCATGCTTTTGTCTCTCAATAAGTCATTCTGGATATTTATAGTGATATATCTTACATACTATTATCTTTTTCAGATGTATCCAATAGACTGTTAAAGCCATCCATTGAGTTCTTAATTTCAGCTTATGTATATTTCAGCTCTAGATTTTCTATTTGGTTTTCTTTTTCAAATATGTTATTTCTTTTTATACTTTCTATATATCTGTTAGGATTTTTAGTTTTGTCTTCTATTTCTTTAAATATAGTAAGCATGTTTATTTTAGTGTTTGACCAAATGTAAACTCAAACATCTGGAGTCACTGTATGGTTCCTTTTGCCTATGGTTTCTCCCCAGTTTTGTTCACCTTGCTTTACCTCATGCTCCTAGTTATTTTTAGTTATGTACTGCAAATCGTGTCTTTTTTTAAAAAGTAGAAATAATGTCTAGGATATTTTCTTTTCTCAAAGAAGATTTTTATTTGTTTCTAGCAGTGTCATGCACTGAGATGATTAAAATCTGAGCAGTAGTCTCTGAAAAGCTATTTACTTCTAGTTAGTCTATTTATCTTTATGTATAGATTTTAACCTTTCCAAGTTTAAAGCCAAACAAGAGATGTTCACTAGGCTCTTATATGCTGGCAGTCTGTGTACTCCAATGTCTGAGTCTTCAGCCTCACAAGGCTTCCAAATATTATGACCAGCTTTTCAGCCCATTAGCAAGCATCTCAGGAATTAGTAGATGCCTCTGGGGGAAGAAAATAGCTTCAAATAGATTTCACATTTTTCAGTTCCTGGCACAGTAATTCCTCACTATCTTGTTAGTTTACTCCTTAGTTTAGGTAGACTTTAAGAAATTTTTTTCTATTTATCCTCAGTGGGAGATTTAGTTCAAAATGCCAACTGCATAAGAAAGGGGCTTCTAAACTAGTTTTTAAGCTTTATATTTTAACTATTAATGTTAGACTGTACTGAGCAAAGAGAAAATACAACTTAACACTTATAATTACTATCCATAAAATTTAACTATTGTTAAGACAAAGAATTACCACAAGGTCAGGGAACATGTAAGAGGCATATGTTGGAACTCCCATGACAGGAATGTATGGTGAGAAATGATGATGATGTGTCTAGAGAAACAGTGCTCTGAACAAGAAGGAACAAATGCTTAAGTTGGTTTATTTGGAAGATTGATTTTCAGTTTACAGTTGCTTGAAATGCAGCAGAGAAAATAAAGGATAAAAGCTTATTACTGTTACTATGAAGCACCAACTAGTGAATTATTTTCACCAGATAAAGGCTTTAAAAACAAACATTTAAAGTAATATCTTGAGACTATAGGAGAGCACTTACAGGACTTAATTTTATACCCATTTCCTATACCCTATAACCACCAACTTTTCCCTCCATAGGACAAATGTTAGACAATCTTTGATACAAGAGAAGCATGGTAACACACAGACACACACAATCCCATATTTCACAATATGACACACAACAAAAATAGGAGGTATCCAATTATTATGAAACAGGAAAGTATATTAATTGCAAATGTCAGGATATAAAATAAACTTACAATTTTAACAGTTTCATGTATATCACCAGCAATTTGTTAGAAGAAAATAAAAATGTCCATTTGTAACAATGAATAAAGAGGTAAAATATATGAAAATAGGCCCAATAAGAAATGTGAAAACCTATATTGCTGGGGATATCATTTCTATATCTGGTCTTAGATTAGGGACAGAACATCTTTATCCAAGAAAATATTTTCATGAGCGACATCAGAAAAAGGAAAAACCATGAGGGTAAGGGAAGTTACCTTGATAGTTCTGCATAATAAATAGACACTTGGGGATAAAAATATCTGACAAACCATGTGGGATAGCCAACGGGTTTTGTTTTTTAATAACCTAGATATTTAAGATCCAATTTCATATTCCTTTAATTTTTTAGCCAAGTCTCTTGAATTTACAGATTTGTGTGAGCTTTTGAGAGCAGGTTTGTGTGAGTAAGCATATGAATTTGTGTGTGTATGTATATGTATGTGCAAATAGGAAATAGCATCAAAGTCCATATCCAGGACAATGTGAAATAGAATAGGAGTAGACCAAGTAAGATGGTAAAATGATTCATAGATTAATCCTTTTCAGTGAGCTTTGTCATGCATTCAGAGCCAGAGATGACTAAAAAAACACATGTGGTACCAAATAAAAGTATTTTACAGAGGGTATCAACATTTCATAAATTGTAGAACTGGCATCTGAGAGACAATATATTTAGACTTCTAAGGAAAAGGGAGATACGAGGTAAAGTCAGGGTTAAATTCATGTGGGAGGAACTCTATCAAACTACTGACACATATACAAGAAGCTTAAATAAGTAGACAAGCCAGGTTGCTGAATAAAAAGACTACTAAGGAATGTCAATTCTTTCCAAGTTAATTATCAGATTTAATGTGTTCCAATCAAATTCCCAATTGCATTTTTAAATATTTTGATAACTGTTTCCAAAGTTCATCTGGAATAGCTTAAGAAAATAAAAAAAGAAGAGTAATAACCTCACTAGATGTTAAAACAGTATAAATATAATCAGTATAAAACTAATATGAAAATCAATGGAAAAATCAATAAAATAATGTATATAACCAGGACACAGAAACTATAATCACAAATCAGGGAGAAAAGGCAGATGCACTCAATAAACATTGTTAAGACCATTTTTTAGCTATTTGAGAAATAATCTATTCAGTTTTCATGTCATTTTATCCAAATAAATTTAAGATGGGTTAAGAAGTTAGATGTTAAAATGAAACCATAGAAAGCAGAAAGAAATGTAGTTATTTGTCTGTTCTTTAAGTAGGGAAGACATTCTAGGTATAAAAGAAATCCAAAAAATTTTAAAATACTGGCAGATTTAACAACAGAAGAATATTAAAATCTGTATTTATTTATGTTTTATGTTTACTTAGTCATACATTTATTTATAGCAGTTCCTCCTTATCCACAAAGTTATGTTCTGAGACCCATCATGAATACTTGAAACCACGGACAGTACCAAACCCTATATATACTATGTTTTTTCTTATACATACCTATGACAAAGTTTAATTTATAAATTAGGCACAGCAAAAGATTTAAAATGGCTAGCAATATTATGTAGAACAATTACAACAATATACTGTAATAAGAGTTATATGAACATGGTCTCTCATTCTCTTTCAAAATACCTTATTGTACTGTACTTACTTTTGTGATGAAGAAGGAATACAGTGACACAGGGTGATATTTCATCATGTTACTCAGAATGGTGTATAATTTACAACTTATAAATTGTTTATTTCTGGAATTTTTCATTTAATGTATTTGGAATATAGTTGACCACAGGTAACTGAAACCACAGAAAGTAAAACTGTAGATGAAAGAGGACTATTGTATTAATTAATTTCTTAGACCCTTACTCAGTGGCACATTTGTGACAGATATTTAGTTCACAGAAGATTTTGAAGTAAATAAGAAGTTTATATCTGTTTGGAAAGACACACAGGATACATAATTTCAAATATAAGCTATTTACAGGTAGTTGTACAGGAAGAAATTTCAAGTGAATGCATAGAAAAGAGAGACTAAGAATTTATAAGACAGATTTACTTCTATCCTTATAAAGTTTTCCCTTATGTGTTTGGTCTTTCCTTTTGTCTGGATTTACAGTAGTCTGCCTCCAAGTAAGCTACTAAACCTAAACAATTGCACTTTATAAACTCAATACAAATATAAGTTGCTTTTATCATTTGTGCTATTATTGTAATTTTTTAAAAGTCCAGACTATTGTTTTGAAGATTTGAGCATTTGTGATCCAAATGTCTGTAAGGTAGATAAATTTACTTGAAAGCTAATCAATAAACAATATATAAGTGTTTACATTAAATATAACCAAGTGATGATATCTCTAAAACCCATATAATTTGTTAAGAAAATATTGATATTGCCCCATCTTCCCCTTACCTCCCAACAGAAAAAGGTTAAAAGGCATAAACATACAAGTCACAAAATGCCAATAAATATTTAAAAGTCATTTAACACCAGCATTCCTGAGAGGACCCACAGACCCTTTGAAGGAAGTAGACTGCTCCTGCAGGACCTAGGAGACACCCCAAATACTGAGTGCCCCAACAGTGGAAGTGGGAAAGGAAATTCCTCCACTTCTGAACACACACCCCAACTAGAGAAACTGAAGTTCTGATTGCAGGAAAATTTTCTGACCTTAACTGGAGCTGAGTCAATTTAGAGAATCAAGCAAAATAAAAGGGTAGAGGAAGCAACAGAAAGGCCCTGAGAGCTCACTGGGTCCCCTAGCAGGCCATTCCTGCCTGGCACCACAGGGATCCATCAGAAAGGTGGCCAGAAGAGTGGGAGAGAAGACACCACAGAAAGAAGGAAATCTCCAGCTGAACTTTGCAACAATTTCAATGGGGTGAGAAGCCTCCTGGCCAGAACTCAGGAGAGGGCACAAATCTTGTGCAAACTCCACAGGCAGGAGAAGAACCAAGCCCTTTTCTTTCCCAGCTTACAGGCAGGGAGCCTGAAGCAAGTTTATCCAGCCCAGCTAGACCACTGCCTGGAAACAGACTCAGGGCCGTTCAACAGGGCACAGTGGGAATGAGACCAGCCCTACAGTTTGTGTGGGAGCTGGGTAAGGCCTGCAGCTGCTAGATTTCTCTCACTTTCCTGACAACCTGCATGACTTTGCAGAGGCAGCCAAAATTCTCCTAGGTACACAACTCCAATGACCCGGGAATCTCACCCCCAATCCCCACAGCTGCCACAGGAAGCAATGCCCAAGGAGAGTCTGAAATCAGACATGCCGAGCCCTGCCCCCACATATGGTCCTTTTCTCCTACATTGGTAGCTGGAAACAAAGGGCATATAATTTTAGGAGTTCTACGGCCCTACCCACCACCAGTTTCCATACTACCGCAGCTGATGCTCTCTGGAAAGCGCCTCGCAGCAGAAGGCCAACCAGCACAAAAATACAGCATTAAACTACCAAGGCTAAGAACCCACATGGAGTCCAATTCGCCCCCTCCGCCTGTCACCTCCACCAAAAAAGGCACTGGTATGCACGGCTGAGAGACCCACAGATGGTTCATATCACGGGACTCTGTGCAGACAACCCCCAGTACCAACTCAGAGCTGAGTAGACTTACTGGGTAGCTTGACCGAGAAGAGAGATGGCAATCACTGCAGTTCAGCTCATAGAAAGGCACATCAATAAGAAAAAAAAAGGGAGTACTACACAAAGGAAACACCCTGTGGGACAAAAGAATCTGAACAACAGCCTTCAGCCTTAGATCTTCCCCCTGACAGAGGAACCCAAATGATAAGAAAATGGAAAACCAACTCTGGTAACATGAAAAAACAAGGCTCTCTAACAGCTCCCCAAAATAACAGTAGTTCACCAGCAACAGGTTGAAACCAAGAAGAAATTCCTGATTTACCTGAAAAATAATTAAAGAGGTTAGTTACTAAGCTAATCAGGGAGGCACCAGATAAAGGTGAAACCCAATGCAAGGAAATCCAAAAAATGATGCAATAAGCAAAGGGAGAAATATTCAAGGAAATAGCATAAAGAAAAAACAATCAAAATGTCAGGAAACATTGAGCATACTTACAGAAATGCAAAGTACTCTGGAAAGTCTCAGCAATGGAATTAACAAGTAGAAGAAAGAAACTCGGAGCTCAAAGACAAGGTCTTAGAATTAAAACAATCTAATAAAGACAAAGAAAAAAGAATAAGAAAAGATGAACAAAGACTCCAAGAAGTCTGGGATTATGTTAAACAACCAAACCTAAGAATAATCAGTGTTCTTTAGGAAGAAGAGAAATCTAACAAAATCTAAAAAAATATATTTGGGAAATAATCCAGAAAACTTCCTCAGCTTTGCTAGAGACCTATATATCCAAATAGAAAAAGTACAAAGAACACCTGGGAAATTCATCACACACAAAAAAGTCACCTAACCACATTATCAGGTTATCCAAAGTTCAGACAAAGGAAAGAATCTTAAGAGCTGTGAGACAGAAGCACTATGTAACCTATAAAGGAAAACCTATCGGATTAACAGCAGATTTATCAGCAGAAAACTTACAAGCAGGAAGAGACTGGGGCCCTATCTTCAGCTTCCTCAAACAAAACAATTATCAGCCAAGAATTCTGTATCCAGTGAAACTAAGCATCATATATGAAGAAAAGATATATTTGTTTGTCTTTTTCAGACAAACAAATGCTGAGAAAATACACCATTACCAAGCTACCACTACAAGAAATACTAAAATGAGGTCTCAATCTTTAAACAAATCCTGGAAACACATCAGAAACTGTTTAAAGCATAAAATCACACAGGACCTAAGAAACAAAATTGCAAGTTAAAAAGCAAAAAAAAAAAAAAAAAGAACACAGGAAACAAATAGCATGATGAATGCAACCATACCTGACATCTCAATACTACCATTGAGATGTGCTTGTGAGTTCACTTAAAAGATACAGAACCATCATTCTCAGCAAACTAACAAAAGAACAGAAAACCAAACACTGCATGTTATCACTCATAGGCAGCTGTTGAACAATTAGAACACGTGGACACAGGGAGAGAAGCATCACACACAGCAGAAGTTGCGGGGAGTTGGAGGAGGGACAATGAGGGGTGGGGAGGGTAGGGAGGGATAACAAGGGGAGAAATACCAGATGTGGGTGATGGGGGGATGAAGGCAGCAAACCACCTTGCCATGTGTGTACCTATCCAACAATATTGAATGATCTGCACATGTACCCCAGAACCTAAAGTACAATTAAAAAAAAAAAAGATACAGAACCACATAACAGATAAGAACTCACCAATCAACTATCTGCTGCCTTCAGGAGACTCACCTAACACATAAAGACTCAAATAAAGTAAAGGAATATGAAAAGCCATTTCATGAAAACGGACATCAAAAGCGAGCAGGGGTAGCTATTCTTCTATCAGACAAAACAAACTTTAAAGCAACATCAGTTAAAAGAGACCAAGAGGGACATTATATAATCATTAAAGGCCTTGTCCAACAAGAAATTATCACAACCCTAAACATATATGCAACGAACATGGGAGCTCACAAATTTATAAAACAATTACTAATAGACCTAAGAAATGAGATAGCAACACAATAATAGTTGGGGACTTCAATACTCCACTGACAGCAATGGACAAGAAAGTCAATGTTAGATGTAGTGAACCCCAAATTTCTCTTCAAACAATATGTCATTATGTTCAGCTCTCTTATTAATTCTCCATTTTAAAATTTAACTTCCTTGTAGTTTTAGCAAACAACCTTTTCCACCGGTTCTAATCAGTAGTTCACATCTCTTCCCCCAGTCCCCTACTCCATCCTGACTCATGCCGGTCACCTGTTCCGGTCATCTGCTCCAGTCATTTACTTTGACCCCTGGCTATCTGCTCTGACCTGCCCGTACCCATCCTTCCCACCAAACTACCCATCCTGCCACTCCAGCTCGTAGCCCAGCTCCCTTTAAAATAGCCAATTGGAATTAGACCAGTCTGTGAAGTCTGACCCTAACCAATAGTTGAATGACACAGCACTAGGGGATACCTCCATCAGGCAAAAGTACCCCTTCTCCTCCCTTGTCCAGGTGTATGCTCACCATCGTTTCACCTGTAAGTTGCACCCTTCTATAGAAGTGAATTGCCTTGCTGAGGAAATTTATATTTGAGTGCTACTTCTTTTGTGGCACCAAAAATTTTACTTATAACAATCTTGGTGGCCCATAAAGGGACCCCATTCCCCTCGGGGAGTGGTCTCTGGCTCTCTCTCGTGAGGAGAAGCACTCCTGCTGCCTCACTGTGGTGGCCTCATGAGTGAGAAGTCAGGACAAACCCAGTGCAAAGAATAAGCCCATACTCTCGGCAACACAGAAAAAAAAAAAATACTTGCCCAAAGGGACAGAGGCCACTGACAGCCCACAGCCTTCCCGTGGAAAATCCTTAACCCAGTGGCCCACAGATGGCCCAAATGCATTCAATCTGTGGCTTCAACTACTTTGCTAATGAATATAAATACATACATACATACATACATACATACATACATACATACTACATACATACATACCTTACAGGAAACCCCATTGTGAGCATACCTCACCTGGTCAGAACTAAGTCAAAAAAAAAAAAAGAAAAGTAAAAAGGTAGCTTGCTGACTCAAAAATCTTAATGTATAAGGCTATTCTGTTAGAAAAATAGTAACAGTAACTATAATTTAACATTAATCACTAATAATTTCCTTAACCCGGCAGGGTTAAATGGTTCCTCTTGGGTGATTAAGGGAAAAGACACAATGGATATTCAGTAATTAATAGGGAAATGCTTTCAGAAATAGAGTTAGGAAACCCAATATATGGTCAATTCTTGTCCTAAAATAAATCTACTGGCTGTTTAAAGAAAAAGATGTTTACAAGTCAGAAAGTCCAAGACTGTCTGTGAAAGTCATGAAAACTGTTACAAAAGGAGATTTACACAAGAAGTGTTGTAAAATTTAAAAGTAATTAGGCCTTCTGAATGTAAAACTATTGAAGAAACAGTTTATGTGCAAGGTGTGTAAGGAAAGTAAAATATACTATTGGTAAAAGGATTATAAGGAGGCATGAGAATGTGCATTTCTACCTATATAAAAAAATTAAAACAAAATATATTTTGCTTTGAAGGTTTAAGCAAGATTTAAAATGTTAATTATAAAGGAAATTTTGTGTATAAACATTCTAAGAACTTTTAGGCTGACTGACTGCACCATGGACTACGCCATGATAACCTCTGTGACCTACACATACACTGCAGATGAGTTCCTGGAACTAGAAAGTCTGAAGTAACTGGAAAACCATAAAAAGGAGAATGATCAACACCTGTGGTGCCTAATTAACTTTGAGACATTCTTCTATTGTTCCTTATTCCTGCCTCAACTGATAAGGCAACTGGACTTAGTAACTGATCTTGCACAACTGATAGGTCAACCTCATGACTCCAGATCCTATGAGCTCCTCCCAACTTGCAAAAACTGCCCTGAAATGTAACTTATGTAACTTTCCACTGCCTACCCCAAACCTATGAAACCAACTCCTATCTGACCATACTCTGCTGACTCTCTTTTCGGACTCAGCCCACCTGCACCCAGGTGAATCAACAGCCATGTTGCTCAAAGCCTGTTTAGGGGATCTCTTCATTCAGAGCATGCTTAACATTTGGTGCTGAAACCTGGAGCAAATGTACTCCTTTGGGGAGACCAGCCCCTTGTCCCCACTCTCCCTCTGTGAAGAGACCCACTTGCAATCTCAGTGTATTAGAGTAGCCCAACGACCCTCTAGCCACCTTCAGATCAGGTAAGCAGTCTCTCCTTTCTTCTCTCTCTTTTCCTCTAAAGAAAAGGAGACAAGTCTGTCCCTCTTTCTCTCTCTTTTCCTCTAAATCTTTCTCCTAGGTAGAGAAAAGGAACCAAGTCTCTCCCTCTTTTTCTCTTTTCCTTTAGAGAAAAGGAGACAAGCCTCTCCTCTCTTTCTCTTCCTTTAGAGAAAAAGAAGACAAGTCTCTCCCTCTTGCTCTTTTTCTTTAGAGAAAAGGAGACAAGTCTCCCTCTCTCTCTTTTCCTTTAAATCCCAAGGAGACAAGTCTCAAAGACAAGTCTACCTCTCTAAGTAGAGGCAAAGGAGACACTCTTTATCCATGTGCTCAAAAACTCCAATGTTGGTCATGGACTTAACTAGTGAAGACGGTCTTCTCTTGGTGTCTGGTCAATCATGGGGACACCCGCCTTGATCACTCACCATGTTACAGCCCAAGATACAATCAGGGACACCGAGTGAAACTCTGGTAGCTGCTCACTCCTTCTCATCTCTACTCCTTTCCTTAAAATGTATCTCCTTCACTATGTACAGTATTCCACCCTCTATTCCTCTGTCTTCACTTCTGTACTGTGTCCTATAAAACCTAAAACCTCTTTAACTGTCACTTGATCTGAAACCTAAATATCTCATTTTTTTTCTGTAACACAGCCTAGCCTCAATACAAATTAGACAATGGTTCCAAATGGCCAGAAAATAGCATTTTCAATTTTTCTATTCTGCAAAACCTAAACAATTTTTGACAACAAATAAGCAAATAGACTAAAGTGCCCAATGTCCAGGCATTTTTTTACACTCCAATCCCTCTCTAATCCCTGATCTTAATGTAACTCATCCCAAATTTTCCTTTTCTCCCTTCCATCTACCCCTCCTGCCTCTGCTGGCAACCCAGAATCTTCCTTATCCATCAACCCTTCTGACCTCTCTCCTCCCTACCTGTCCTAACCAGACCCTAATCCAAACCCTAACCCCACCTCCAAAGCATCCCTCCTCTTCTTCTGCCCACAACCCACCTCCTTATTTCCCCCCATCATCTCCCCACCTCATACCCAGTCTGGCTTACAGTATAGTCCCACAGGTAACTCCTCTACCCCTGCCCAACAATTCCCCCTTCAGGAGGTGGCTGGAGCCAAAGGCATAGTTAGGATGCATGTTTCTTCCTCTTTATCTGACCTTTTCCAAATGGACCAATGGTTAGGCTCCTTTTCATCAGATCCTACTAAACATATCCAATATTTAACCCAATCCTGTCATTTCACCTTGAGTGACTTAAATGTCATCCTTAATTCTACTCTTACCCTTGAAGAATGCTTAATATGCATTTTATCACCCAATCAGTCTCTGACATTACAAAAAACTACAGAAATCAAAATTTGGCCCACAAACCCCACAACAGGAATTAATCAACCTCACCTTCAAGGTGTTCGATAATAAGGAAAAAGCTGCCCAAAAGCAGCATATCTCAGAACTACAGACGCTTGCCTCTGCTGTAAGACAAACCCCAGCCACACCACTGGCTCACAAAGACTTCAAAGCACCCAGACTACAGCATCCAGCCCCACCCCCAACCCTGCTTCAAGTGTCGGAAACCTGGCTACTGGGCCAAGGAATGCCTGCAGGCTGGAATTCCTTCTAAGCTCTGCCCCATCTGCGCAGTCACCCACTGGAAGACTGAATGACTGACTCACATCACTGCTTCTTGGCTTGGCAGCTGAAGACTAATGCTGCCTTATCATCTAGGAGGCCCCCTGGACCGTCATAGATATTGAGCTTCAGGTAATTCATGATGGAGGGTGAGTCCATCCCCTTCTTAATCAAAACAGGGGCCACCCACTCCATGCTGCCTTCTTTATAAGGACATGTGTTCTTGGCCTCCATAACTGTTGTGGGGATTTGATAGCAAGGCTTCCAGGCCTCTCAAAACTCCCCAAGTCTGGTGTCAATTAGGCCAGCACTCCTTTCCACACCCTTTGCTAATCATCTCCAATCATCCAATTCCCCTGTTAGGCCAAGATATCCTAATAAATATGCCTCCTTAACTATTCCTGGGCTACAGACACAACTCATTGCTGCCCTCCTCCCTGAATGTGTACCTCCCTCAATAGCTCCCCTTATGTCACCCTACCTTAACCCTAGGGTGTGGGACACCACCTCCCCATTCCTTGTTACAAATCACTCACCCCTCATCATCTCCTTAAAACCTAACCACCGTATTCCACCCAGCGCCAGTACCCCATCCCAGCATAAGCCTTAAAGGGCCTAATGCCTGTTACTACTCATTTACTACAACATGGCCTTTTAGTTCCCACTAACTCTCCCTACAACACCCCCATCCTACCCAACCAAATCCAGACAAGTTCTACAGGCTAGTCCAAGACCTTCACCTTATTAATCAAATAGTGCTCCCCCTCCATCCTGTAGTGCCTCCATACCCCCTACCACAACCCTTTATTCCACCCTGGACCTCAAAAATGCCTTACTATCCCTTTATACCCCTTTCCCCAACTCCTTTTTGCCTTTACTTGGACTGACCCTGACACCCAAAGGTCCCAGCAGTTAACCTGGACTGTTCTTGCCCAAGGTTTCTGAGATAGCCCTCATTACTTTAACCGAGCTCTCACCTGCAACTTATTCCCCTGCTCACCCTTCCACTTCCTACCTCATATAATGTATCAACAATCTCCTCCTTTGCAGCCCCTCTTATAAACCCTCTCAAGAGGACACCCTCCTACTCCTTCAACTTCTAGATTCTAAAGGATATCAAGTATCTCCTTCTAAAGTCCACATTTCCACCCCTTCCATTACCTGTCTCAACATAATCCTCCATCAGCACACATGCACTCTTCCTGCTGATTGTTTCTGGTTCATCTCCCCAACCTCAGTCCCCTCCACTAAACAGCTTCTCTCCTTCCTAGGCATTGTAGGATACTTTTGCCTCTAGATACCAGGTTTTGCCCTCCTAACCAAACCACTTTGTAAACTGACAAAAGGAAATTTAGCTAACCCCATAAACCCCAAATCCTTTCCTTATTCTTCCTTTCATTCTCTACAAAAGGCCTTAGAAATGGCCTCTACACTAGCATTCCTCAACTCCCTTCACATGACAGAAGTAAAAGACTGTGCAGTTGGAGTTGTTATACAAGAGCCAGGCCCACAACCAGTTGCCTACTTGTCTAAACAACTCAACCTCACAGTCCTAGGCTGGCCTTCATGCTTACATGCCATAGCCACCATGGCTGTAATACTCCTCGGATCTCTTAAAATTACAGGCTATGCTCCACGTACTCTATATAGCTCTCACAACCTTCCAAGTTTAGTTTTGTCTTCACACCTCACACACTTACTTTCAGCCCCTTGCCTTCTTCAGCTTTATGCACTCTTTACTAAAACCCCCACAGTAACCATTGCTCTCGGTCCTGACTTTAACCCAGACTCTTACTTAATACCTAACACAAACCCTGAACCTCATGACTGTATCTCCCTAATCCATACAGCATCCTCCCCATTTCCCCATATTTCTCTTTCTCCTATTCCAGACCCAGATCCACACATGGTTTATTGATGGCAGTTCTTCAAAGCCCAGTCAGTTGGTACCAGCCAAAGCTGATTATGCTGTTGTATCTCACTCATCTATATTGAGGCTGCCACACTCCTCCCCTCCACTTCTCTGCAAGCTAAACTAATTGCCTAATCCATGCTCTTACTCTTGCCAAAGGACTACATGGTAATATCTATACTGACTCTAAATATGCCTTCCACATCCTACATCACTATGGTGCCATATGGGCAGAAAGAGGTTTTCTCACCATACAGGGGTCCTCTATTATCAATGCCCCCTTAATAAAGACCCTCCTTGATGCCACTCTCCTCCCAGCCAAGGCCGGATTTATCCACTGCAGAGGACACCAAAAACCATCAGATTCTATTGCTCAAGGAAATACGTTAGGTGGCACAACAGCCAAGGAAGCAGCAGACATCCCAGTATCTCCCACACAAGGCCGGTATTTTTTCTTCTCATCTATCTTCCTTACCAATTCTTCCTCTGAAAACTCGCTTCAGCTGAGAACCAGCAGTCACTTCCTACATAAAGTAGTGTTCTTACTCTGTGGTTAGTTTCTCCTCCCTGCCTCACAAGCTCACTCTATCCTCTCATCCTTTCACAACCATTGCCGCATAGAACACAAGCCCTTGCCTCATCTTTTAGAATCCCTTATTTTTTTTTTCATCATGGAAGTCCATTCTCAAAACAATCACATCTCAGTTTTCTATCTGTCACTCTGCTACTCCTCATGGCTTTCTCAGATCTCCTCCTTTTCCTACACATGAGGCCCGCAGATTTTCCCCTAAACAAGATTGGCAAATAAACTTGAAGTTTTGCCTAGGCAGGCATTTACCCTGTCTCTCACTCTACCTTTTGCTTCCCTTCTCTTGCTCCTCAGACTCCTCTCCAGACCCCTCTTCCTGTCTGCTCATACCCAATCTTGTTGATGAAAGTGGGTGTTTACTTATAGATACTACACACCTCCTCATACACCATAAAAACAAAAGTGATCCCTCTGCAAATTACCCTATCAAACCCCGCTACAACCTTTTAACAGCTACAGCCCTTGTTGGTTCCCTTGGCATTTGGGTCCAAAGCCCCAGCACCCTCAGAACACTTTCTTGTCTTTTCAGTTTACACTTCCATTTCTGTCTAAGCCAAGGCCTTTTTTCCTCTGTGGTTCTTCTCCTTACATCTGCCTTCCTACCAAATGGACAGGCACTTGTACCCTAGTTTTCCTTACTCCCAAAATTCAGCTTTGCCATGGAAACCAAAGCCTCCCTGTTCCCCTTGTGGTCCTGACATAACAGAAGTGAGTCATTTCATTCATCCCCTTACTTGTGGGGTTAGGAATTACAAGTGCGCTTGGCACAGGCATAGCAGGACTTACCACTTCAACTGTCACCTTCGGTAGCTTGTGTAATAATTTCTCTGCCAGCATTGCAGAATTAACTCAATCACTATACCTTTTCAAGCTCAAGTAAGTTCCAAAACCACAGAGGTCTTGATTTACTTACTGCTGAAAAAGTAGATCATTGCCTATTTCTAAATGAAGAATGTTGTTTTTATGTAAACCAGTCTGGCCTAGTATATGATGCCATCAGAAGATTAAAAGAACCCAAAAGTTTGATAATCAGGCAAATAGTTAATTCCAGACCTAGCTGGACTGCCTGGACACTCTAACTGGGTGTCACGTCTTCTTCCAAACCTTAGTCCTCTGATACCTGTCTTTCTCCTTCTCTTATTCGGAATCTGTGTTTTCCAATTAATTTCTCAATTCCTACAAAATTGTACACAAGCTATAAACAATTAGTCAATATGACAAATGCTCCTTCTAACAACCCCACAGTATCACCCCTTGCCCCAAGATCTCCCAGCAGTCTAAATTCTTTCCCATTTTTTGGTTTCTGAACCATCCCCAATACTGCTGCAAAAACCTTGAGAAACATCGCCCCATTGCCCCTCTGTGCTGGCCTTCCTAATATTCCACTGTGCTCCACTCTTTTTATATTACTAATATAAAAAGACAGGAATGTAAGGTCTTTTAGGCTGACTGCACCAGGGACTACGCCATGATAACCTCTGTGATGTTGCATGTACACTCCAGATGAGTTCCTCAACTAGAAAGTCTGAAGTAACTGGAAAACCACAAAAAGGAGAAGAATTACCAACACTTGCAGTGCCTAATTAACTTTGAGACACTTTTCTATTCTTCCTTATTTCCACCTCAACTGATAAGGCAACTGGACTTTGTAACTGATCTTGCTCAACTTGATAGGTCAACCTTGTGACTCCAGACCATACGACCCCCTCCCAGCTTGCCAAAATCACCCTGAAATGTAACTTGTATAACTTTCTACTGCCTACCCCAAACCTATAAAACCAACTCCTATTCCACTGCCCTCCACCATTTCTCTTTTCAGACTCAGCCTGCCACACCTGGATGAATCAACAGCCATGTTGCTCATACAAAGCCTGTTTAAGGGGTCTCTTCATGCAGAGCACACTTAACAAACATACTGAGTAATGTTAAGGGGTATCATCCAGTTTTTCTGTGAACTGGACATTAAAAGCACAACAGTTTTGTTTTGTTTTGTTTTGTTTTTTTCTTTTTCTTTTTTTTTTTTTAAGGCACTAGTCTGCTCTTTAACAAAAATTATATAGGGTTAAAAAGAGTCTATAAAAATCTTACCTTAAGGTCAGACATTAAAATTAGACAAATATGTCTACAAGGTTTTATTAAGATTGAGTTTAACATTAATATAAAGGTGAAATTTAGCTAATCTGGTATAAAATCATATAGGAAGCATGGTCAAATATAAAATGATGTTTGGCTTTCTTTGGTCTAAAAACTAATAAAAATACATGCTAAAGAGAATTCAGAAGGAAAATGGATATTGCTAGACCAGAGAGAAATGTTATCTAAACATTACGAGGGGAATCCACTTCCAGCTGCATCTAGGGACCCATTGGGGGCCCCAAGCCATGTGTGATGCAGTCTTCAGAGTTTATGGGTACACAGGAATTTATACTCTGGCCAAACAGGTTACAGACAGTTGCTTAATGTATAAGAAAACTAACAAACAAGCTACAAAACTATTACCACTTTGGGGAAGGAATCCAGGCTTAAGGCTATTTCAAAGTATCCAGATTAGTTACACAAAGATGCCTCCAATTGGTCATCTAAAGTATTTATTGATTCAGGTAACAGGTCACATTTTACTGAATATGTCATGGGGAAATTAGCTCGGATACTCGATATAATACAGAAGTATCATACTCCCTGGCAGCCATCTTCATCAGGGAAAGTAGGAAGGCCAATTATCGTAAGAGTTTGAAGTGCTTCCTGAAAAGACATTCTACTGCTGATCTCCCTACATTGGAAACCAAAAAATGGCAGTTCATATACTTGGTTTGTCTTCCATGTTCCCTTCCCAGAACTAAAGGTCTTTTAGCACAGGTGCCACCCCTGGAGTTTCCAGCACACCAGCATCAGCCTGGGGACCATGACCTTGTCAAAAGTTGGAGAGAATGAAAAGCTGAAAGTGGCCTGGGAAGGATCTTACCTAGTGTTCCTAACTACTGAGACCACAGTATGGAAAGCAGAAAAAGTATGATCTCCTCATACCCAAGTCAAAAAGGCCCTGTCCCTCTCCGCAATTATGGGCCATAATCCCAGGGGAAAACCCTACCAAACTAAAGCTAAAAGAAATTTAACTCTCTTTATTCTATTACTCTTTCTTCTTTCCTCATTCTATTGCTTGCCATGTAGTTATTAATGTAACCAAGTCAATTTTGCCTCAAGCTATTAAATTTGATGCTTGCCTTGTTATACCATGTGGGGACTTGCCAGGTCAAAGACAGCTCTTCACTTCAGAAAAATACCTCTGTACTTCCTGGCTCTCTCAAACTGGACATTAGTAAATTGGGACCATTTAGTCTGGGAAGATTTCAACGAAGACCCCAGTGTCAACCACGAGTCTTGCTCCCTCAATACAGAGCTTTTATGCTATATTTGATTCAACACATTTCTGAACACTAAAGAGCAAGTATGGACTACCCCAACTAGTGCTTGCAGTTTCTTAAAACCATGTATTCATTTTACTAAAGGAGTTACCCATCCCCATTGTCAGACACATTACCACCTCCACTCTCCAGAGTTCTTCCCACTCATTAAGTCATTTCTACAGTATAGAAGCAGAAGTCTCAGGGAATGACCACATAGAATTTTTTTAAATGCACTTTATTGTCTTCTCACCACCTTCACTTCCCTCTCCCTCTCCCAAGTTCTTCACAAACCAAACCTTCTCTCACTATCTATCCAAAGATAAAACCAATATAGTTGTAGAGGTTAAAGATTTAAAACAAACTAGCAATTGAAAAGAATTATCATGATGCAAATGCTTGGCTGGAATGGATTAGATATTCAGTTCGCATGATAAATGAGCAACTGGTTTTTTTTTTGTTTGTTTGTTTTGGGGGGGTGCTGCTAGACAAATTCTAAAAGAGCTGTAACACTATGATCAACTGTTACACTTGGACACTTGTGCATCAGGCAGGCCAGAAACCCACACTGTCTACTTCCCACTTGGGTGGTTCTCTCATGGACCGGGCAAGAGCTGTATGGCAGTTCTCTTCCAGAACTTAACAGCCTGGGTGATCAGTCATGACTATTTCATTGCTGTTCCCTGAGTTTAAGAGCCCTGTGACTCAGCCCGTGAGGGCCATCCAGCCTCCAGCCTTCCACATTAACTGAGGGCCATCCAGCCTCATGCCTTCCATGGCGGAGGGAAAAGTTGGCATTCCCTGAAGACTACAGGATGCAGTAAAACCAAGTCTTTTCAAAAGCTTACCAATCAATCTACCTTTGTTCATCCCCAAGCAAATCTATTGTGAATTGCAGCGGACTACTGATGAGTACTCTGCTAAGTAATTAGAGCAATACCTGTGCTCTAGTCTAATTGGCCATCCCTTTCACCCTAGCATTTCTACCTGACTTTAAACTATACTACAAGGCTATGGTAATGAAAACAGCATGGCACTGGTATGAAAACAGAGATATAGACCAATGGAACAGAACAGAGGCCTCAGAAGTAACACCACATCTCTACAACCATCTGATCTTTGACAAACCTGACAAAAACAAGTAATGGGGAAATGATTCCATGTTTAATAAATGGTGTTGGAAAAACTGGCTAGCCATGTGCAGTAAGCAGAAACTGGACCCCTTCCTGACACCGTACACTAAAATAAACTCCAGAGGGATTAAAAACAATTATTTATGGTCACTGTATCAAACTTCATTAACATAAATTGTTACATTTAATGAGGAAACTGATTCCAAGGAACAGTTACTCTTACCTAGTACTAATGATTTCACATGGTTTTCAAATTACTTTTAATATGAAAAGTATGAACAAATTGACTAGAAGAAGGTTAAAACCTCTGATATCTTCTCATGGGAGATAAATTACGGATAGTGAAATAAAGTTAAGTCTGTTAGATTTGAGAATAGGTCCTAGAGGATCCTCAGTTCAATGGCAGACAGTTACAATACAATTTGTTTGGCCGTAAGAACCCCATAAGGATTATTTAAGAAGAGAGTAACATTAAACATTTCATCAAGAAAGTTTAAACAAGCAGAGGCATATGATATGCAATGATTGGGAAATCCTGAGGAAAGAGTGTTCAGCTACTATTCTATTTCGTTGTCAGCATTTTGCCAGAAATCTGGTATTCAGAACTCTGTTCCCAGACATGAGAAAAGTTAGAAGATGATAAGAATAATATTCAAATGAACAGACAAACCGAAACACTAGAGGAAATTATTATCTACTCAGAACTGGAGGAAGAGACCATATGTACATCTCTAATATAGCAAGGGAATATTCAGAAAGATCTTGAGAACATGATAAACCTTGTAGCAAGGTTATAAAACTTTCCTTTAGGGGATGGCAAAATTGCAAAAGTTCTGTTCCAGAGATTTCTAGAAGAAATGTTCCAAAATTCACAAGGAAAGGGTCCTTAACCATACTTCTCTAAGAGCAATTAAACAACCGGTAGTGATCCCTTCTGCTGCTCTCTTAGACATCTGATGGTACTGCACTACATTGCTGGCTCTGAAGATGGCAGCCATGAGCCAAAGAATGTAAGTGACCTCAAAAAGCTGGAGAAGGCAAGGGGAATTCTCCCCTAGAGTCTCTAGAAGAAGCACACATTTATTTGAGGAATGCTGGCCTGTAAAAGTATAAAGATAATAAATTTGTGTTGTTTTAAGACACAACGTTATTCAAAATGTGTTACAACGGCAAGAGGAGACAAATACAACATGGCACAAGTTCTAAGAGCTGCCCTGTCTCACAAGTGGTTTTCTCCAATGTTGACTGGCAGCATCCTTTTCTTGTATTCTTGAAACAGTGCAATAGTGCAAGGGGAGATTCATGGGTATGGCTCAAATTGAGGAAAGCACAGAAAGAAAAGACAGTTTGTATTTTAGGAACATTAAAGTGATTAACAATTTGTGCATGAGTAAACAAAAATGTTGAGGAATAGAGAAAAAAATGAATCTAGGATATTGGCTTGTAAACTCTTCTGCATGAAAAAACTAGCAATCTCCTTTTGAGAAAAACTATAAGCACACAACCTAGCCTACAATCACTAACGGTTCATAGATACTTTGGCCAGAGGTCAAATTTGTAGAGAAAATTTATACATCCTGAAGGGTGGCTTATATTACACATAAAGGTTCTTTCAACTTCGCAGTTCTATGGTGGTTATACAACTTAATAATTAAGATACTGATGGGGTCATTCATAGATGCAAAGAAGGTAGAAAGAGAAGGTAATATGTGTGTGGGCTGATAGGCAAGGGGAATGGATGCATGAAAAATAAATTTTCATTTAAACATGATTAATCTCAGGTGCTTTTAGATCACTGATTAGGAAATATTGACCAAATAATTAAAAGCACAGGAATGGACTTTAGGCTAGTGTTTAGGACTCTAAGTTATATTTGTGGGTATTAATGAAAAACAGTTTAATTGTAGTTAAAATCTCTATGGAAGGTATAGAAGGAGAAATGAAAACATGAGGATCAAAATTGTGGAAAATATTCATTCTATCTTTCTAGGCCTAGAAGAAGGAGGCTGGGGAATGGCTAGAGAAGAAACAGAGAAAAGGTAGCTTCACAGGAACCCAAGGAAAATGGGGATTCAGGAAAGAAGGCTTAGCAAATAGATCATTCTGAATAATTTTACCTTTACTCTATTAATGTTTGGAGACTTATGAAAGGTTTACTCTGGGAAGTGAAATAATCAAATTTAATTTTTATGAAGATAACCTTGCCATTGTGTAGAGCATAGGCTGAATTTTAAGAGAAATTGAAGTCAAGGAGCACAGAAGTAGAACAGTGGAAGGCAACTTAGCATGTAAAAAACTTAGCAGTAAAGCTAACATAAATCTTTCTGTTTCATTTCTTTCAATGATAAATGAGATGTATTTTTAAAATATGCTTTGCTTTGTTTTGGTAACTAAAAGCATATGTAAGCTGCTTGCGGAATTCAGGAAAATTGGTTGCAGTGAAAATTCATGTTACAAATGGCAAAAGATGTTTTGTGTAGAAAGAATAGTGTGACATGGAAAATTTGAGAAATAAGAATTAATGAATTCCAGACAAAGGTTGTCCTTTTGTTTCAGTGTCCCTAGTAAGGAAATGAAAAATAATATTATTCTTCACCCCTGAAAACATGCCCGAAGAAAGAGAAACTTCTAAGGTGTGTTTCTTGAGGCTCCATAACTTGTATTCACTTCAGATATTTCTAAGGGTTTGCTAACTTAGCATAAAATTTAGTAGAGTTACATTTATAGCAGAAATGTTGATAACTGACATGATTTATTTGGAGTTCTATTTAGAGTGGAGAATGCATTCATATTATGAAAGTACAAAGGTGAACTGAAAGATTTAACAATATGTGGATTATCTTTACCAGTTTAAAAGGAAATGAAAAAAAAATGGTGCGGAATACAGATAGGGGCCATTAGAGGTTAATACCAAAAAGAAAACTGCTGATCTATAAACTATATTTGGAAGTTAGTTGGGCTGAGGACTGTGAGTCTGATATGCTGTTGGTACTTTATGGATGTTAAAAAGTAAACATTGGTATACAGCAATTTATGTGGGGAAACTGAGGCTCATATTGTTTAAAGAAATTGTCTCAGACCATGAGTCTGGAAGTGGTAGACTTGAGAGAAATTGGGATTGAATCACTGTCTCTCACCGGGCTGTAGTAGGAGTAGTAGCAGTAGCAGTAAAACTAGCAGTAGCTGTTCTAATAGTCATCCTGTTTGTGACAGCTAACAGATAGCATTTATTCAGCATATGTTATGTTTTAGGTACTCTTCTTAGTCCTTTACATGTTTTATATCATTTGTTTATCATGAAAACCAAGGTTTATTCTTATTCTATGTTATATATAAAAAACAATAGGTATAGCAGTTAGCCTAAGGACAGGCATTTAGACTCTGAACACTGAATCTCCGAAGTTGACCAGTGAAAGCATCAACCATCTTAGGCTAGGTTATTTTTCAGTAACAGACAACTGTAAGAATTTTAAATGGCTTAAAGAGCAAAGGTTCATTTGTACCTCACACTCTATTGTGAGGCAACTGTGTAGGGTTGTGGTTGCTTTGGTTTGTTTTTGCTTTTGTTTTTGAATTTGTTTGTAGGATTGTTTCAGATTATTTTACTTTACTGTTTTTGTCAGATAGCTCCTATCTGAGCTTCTACTATTGGTTAGTCTTGTGGAAGAGGAAAATGCATAAATTAAGACTAATAATAAAACTGTACGATAGCTTTTAGAACATAACTTCAGAAGTATATCACTTTCTCTCATTTTTTGTTAAACAAAATACGACACACATCCAACTCTGGTGCTATAGATAGAAAGTATACTTTTTTTATATATAGGGACTCTGGGATAAAGAACATGTTGCGATGGGTAGTGAGTAGTTTGAAATATGTCGGATCATATAGGGATGCTAGGATTTTTTTAAATTATATTAGTTTTAGCTTCTCATGGAAGGTGATTAGTGGCCAATTTGATTTAACTTTTTGCCAAAGTGTTAATGTTATTATCCCAATGTTTCATTCTTCATTTGTGAAAATAAGCATATATTTATTCAGCTGAAACTAGTAAATTGAGAGCAACTACCAATTTCTGAGACCAGTCTGAGCCCAGTGAATCTAAGACCAGAGAGAGAGAACTATGGAATGAGCCAAAAACCATACTAAGCAAAGCGCCAGTGGAGAAGAACAAGTCTAAACAATGTATCAGATCTCACAAGATAGAAGTCTAGGGCTGCCTGCATGGGCCAGGAGGCACCCCACTGGGATCTAGCTTCAGGAAAGAAATTGTCCTTCTTGTATAGAGTGCACTTAGCTGGCACCCTCTAGATGTATTTTGCCTTGGGATTCCCCTTGGCTTTCAAGCCAAGATTATACTTTATCTGGGCAGCCCAAGCATCTGAGCTGTGATTGAGTACTGTGATTTAGACTTTTTTATTTTCAATACGGTCCTCCTCTGATGGGTAGTTTTGATGTGGATTTTTCAACTGGCTTGGCTGATACTTTGTCAGATCTTTCTTACAGTCTGAGTCTCTTTCTGCACAGTTATAGTTCATTCTTATTTCTTTTCACAAGTTTCTGTTCTGCATTGTGGTCTGGTGCCATTAGGTGGCCAATTTCTTTCTGTTCCTTTCAACTTTCATAGGGTGTTCCCTCTGACTTCATTTCATTATTTGATTCCTGGAGGATCAAAGTGATATATCAGTTGGTAGAGCTTCTGAGGAAGAACTTGTTTAAAAAAAAAAAGTAGAAGTTGGACGTGGCTGAAGAAAACACTGAGATTTATTTTCCAATATATGAACACTGATTTATAGCAAACTTTATTCCCTGAACTGATTGATCTAACTTGACCGCATGGTGAATTGACCAAGGAATGCTCTAAAAACCAATGGACATTTTAGATGTAAGGCATTTAAAATGACCTAAATCATGCATATACAACCTAATCAATTTTAAAAGAAATAAAATGCCACAAAATGGTAGAAGAGAAATGTTAAAAATAAGAAAAACTCACCCTGGTGATCCAGATCACCTAAGTAAATATTATTTAAAGATGTTAATTACAGGTATTCCCAAGGAGATGAGAATCATTATTGGTTTATATCATATATATAAATAATAATCACTTTTAAAAGTTTAGAATACATTCACATCAAGTGAGGTTTTAGTGTTTAAGATAATATAATCTTTTTTCTTTCTTAAAATATTTTTAAATGTAAAAATAATTCAGTGCATTTGGGAAATATAGACAAAAACAATAAATGATTCGAGCATCCATACCTAATTCTTATCCTTTACTTTTGTGCATACTCTTAAACTGCTTTAAATATACATGTAAAAATTTTGTATAGCTATAATAAAATTATTCTGTATGTTGTCCACATATTTTTCTGTGCACAGTTTTCTGTGGTGGTACATAATCCTGCTAATTTGCATTATTATACATATATAATAGTTTATGACACAGAGTTAACTATGTGACTTTTTTCAATATTCTTTTATTTTTAAACCCTTGAGTTATCTCAATTCTTCATTGTTATAACTACATTATGGTAACTGACTATATAAAGAAAATTATTTATTGATTTTTTTTGGAGTATATTCTCAAAAGGAGATTTACTAGGTAAAAGGTGACAAAACATTGTAACTACATATAAATATATTTTGAAAATAATTTTATTAATTTACCTCCCTTGTGTGATAAAGAAGCTACATTCTCAGTTCCAATATTGTAATAGAAACTATGTAAATTGTCTATGTAATATAAGAAGAGGGCATTTGTGTTAAATTACATATTTAGGTACCTGTAAGTCAGCAGATCTTTGTTATGTTTATTTATACACAGTATTTTCACCTTTGTGATATTTTGTTTATTACTTATGATTATATATATTGATGGATTCAGCAAATCTCTGTTAATATCACTCTGTGTTATATACTGTGCTAGGTGCTGGAAAACAATGTTAAGGAAGTTAGACCAGGTTCCTTCTTTCCCAGAAAAGTCAGTGAAGTAAGTAAGACAGAAAATTAAACAGACAAGTTATAGTTGAAAAGTTCTAGTGGAGAGAGTATACAGTAAGAGTTTATTAAAAGAATGAAGGGTGGTTTTCCTGAAGTAATAACCTTTCAGCTAATAACTGATGACAGTCTAAGGTAAATCAAGCAAGAAGGGAAATAGAAAGCATAGCATATTTGAAAGTCTGGTGTCAAGAGACAGCCTAGTACAATGAAGACATTTATTTATTTTCTTATTTAAGTTTTATTCTTTATTTCAGTAAGTTTCTGGGGAACGTAGTGTTTGGTTACATAGATAAATTATTTAGTGGAAATTTCTGAGATTTTTGGTGCACCCATCACCCAAGCAGTGTACACTATACCCAATGTATAGTCTTTTATCCATCATCCACCTCCCACACTTTCCCTTGTGTCCCCAGAGTCCATTGTATCATTCTTATACTTTGCATCCTCATAACTTAGCTCTCCTTTATGAGTGAGAACATATGATGTTTGGTTTTCCAGTCCTGAGTTACTTCACTTAGAATAATAGTCTCCAATTCTACTCAGATTGCTGTGAATGGCATTATTTCATTCTTTTTGATGGCTGAGTAGTATTCCATGGTAAATATATAACACATTTTCTTTATCTACACAATAATTGATGGGCATTTGGGCTGGTTTCATAATTTTGCCCTTGTGAATTGTGCTGCTGTAAACATGTGTGGAATCTTTTTCACATAATGGCTTCTTTTCCTTTGGGTATATACCCAGTAGTGTGATTGCTGCATCAAATGTTTTAGTTTTTTAAAAATCTGCACACTGTTTTCCGCAGTGGTTCTACTAGCTTACCTTCCCACCTGCAGTGTAAGAGTGTTTCCTTTTCACCACATCCAGGTCAACAGCTCTTATTTTTTAATTTTTTTTATTTTTTATTATGGTCATTCTTGCAGGAGTAAAGTAGTATCACACTATGGTTTTAATGTGAATTTCCCTTATAATTAGTGATGTTGAGCCTTTTTTCATATATTTGTTGGCCATTTGTATATCTCATTTTGAGAATAATTTTCATGTTCTTAGTCTACTTTTGATGGGATTGTTTTTTTTCTTGCTGATTTGGTTGAATTCCTTGTAAATTCTGGATATTAATCATTTGTTAGTGCATAATTTGGAAAGATTTTCTCACAATCTGTGGGTTGTGTGTTTATTGTGCTGATTATTTCTTTTGCTGTGCAGAAACTTTTTAGTTTAATTAAGTCTCATCTATTTATCTTTGATTTTGTTGTGTTTACTTTTGGGTTCTTGGGCATGAATTCTTTGCCTAAGCCAATGTCTACAGGGTTTTTTCCAATGTTATCTTCTGCAGTTTTTATGGTTTCATGTCTTAAATTTAAATCTTTGATTCATCTCCAGTTGATTTTTGTATAAGGTGATAGACAAGGATCCAGTTTCATATTTTGTATGTCACTTGCTAATTATTCCACCACCACTTGTTGAATCGGGTGTCCTTTCTTTACTTTATGTTTTTGTTTCCTTTGTCAAAGATTAGCTAACTGTAAGTATTGAGATTTATTTCTGGGTTCTCTATTCTGTTCCATTGGTCCATACCAGTACCATGCTGTTTGAGTGACTATGACATAATCCTATAGTTTGGAGTAGAATGTTCTGTAATATCTGTTAAGTCCATTTATTCTAGTGCATAGTTTAAGTTCATTGTTTCTTTATTGACCTTCTGTCTTCATGACCTGTCTAGTGCAGTCAGTGGAGTACTGAAGTCCCACACTCTTATTGTGTTGCTGTCTCTTTCATTTCTTAGGTCTAGTAGTAATTGTTTTACAATTTGGAAGCTTCAATGTTAGATACGTACATATTTAGGATTATGATATTTTCCTGTCAGAGTAGTACTTATGTCATTATATAATGTCCCTCTTTGTCTTTGTTAACTGATGTTGCTTTAACGTTTGTTTTGTCTGACATAAGAATAGCTACTCCTTCTCGCTTTTGGTGTCAATTTGCATGGAATATCTTTTTTCACTCATTTACTTTAAGTTTATGTGAGTCCTTATGTGTTAGGTGAGTCTCTTGAAGACAGCAGAAACTTGCTTTGCAAACTCTTATCTATCCTGACACTCTGTATCTTTTAACTGGAACATTTGGGCCATTTACATTCAAGGTTACTATTGAGAAATGAGGTACTATTCTATTAATTTTGCTAGTTGTTTCCTGAATACCTTTTTTTCCCCCTTGTGTTATTATTTTATAGGTCCTGTGAGTGTATGCTTTAAGGTGGTTCTATTTTGGTGTATTTTGAAGATTTGTTTCAAGATTTAGAGCTCTTTTTTTAACAGTTCTTGTACTGTTGGCTTAGTAGTGGTGAATTCTCCCAGCATTTGTTTGTCTGAAAAAGACTGTCTTTCTCATACTTTGGGCACTCAGTTTTTCAGCTGTCTCATGGAGCCTGCAGTAGCAAGCCACTTTTTTCAAAGGACCTGTGAATTTTCTCAGCTTTTCTGTTATGTTCCTATAGCAGTTTTTGGAGCAAAAGTTCACAATGTGAATCTCCACATGCTGCTCTTTTTGTCTGAGTGGGGAACTGCAAGTTTGTTCTGTTCCCTATTTGCCATTTTTTTTTCCTTTGGTTACTGTCTGCCTTTGTAAAAGTGATTTGAGAAGTGGGGAAAGTTGTGACAAGTATTAGGACTGGGTGTTCTTTCTAGCTGTGTGATCTGGGGACAGGTACTTAACCTCTCTGGGTCAAAAATGGAAATGGGACTAGTCAGAAGGAGGTACTAGTCCCATCTCCATTTTAACTTTAACTGTGATATACTGAAGAAATAGAAAGTAAGAAAATATGGGCAGAGAAACAGGGAAATGGTAATGAGATGATATGAAGGGCTTTATAGATCACATGAAAAAGTCTGAACTAGGTATTTTAGAAGAGTAGAACCCAGAAAACTATAGACAATACTACTTGAAGAGATATGGAAAGAGATTTACAGGAGGATAGGTAGCAAAATCTAAATGGCCTAATTTCATGAAGTGGCAGATGAAGATGGAGAGGTTGAGTAGTTTCTGTGAGATATGTGAGCGCCAGAATCAACACATTTCTGTGAGATATGTGAGCGCCAGAATCAACACGAGAGGCAAGAGAGTAAAGGAAAGATGATAGAATGATTTTTTGATAGAATGATTTTTTGATGACTTTCCTCATCCACTGAAGAGAAGTATTTTTATGTCATTAAAAAGAATCAATGAAAATATCCTTACAAAAAATACAAATGTTAAATATCAGTGTGACAACCATTTTGTTGCTTGGAGAAGTAGTCATTTCTTCAAACCTGGCTCAGTGGCATGAATTTGTGTCGCTTCTGCAATAAAGGTTGTTACTAAGAATAATGAAGTAAATGACATAAAAAACTAAGGATGAGTCTGTAAAAAAGCTAACTGCTGGAAACTGCATTCTCATGAATTTTACCACTGTGAAGAACACTGCATTTTTCTTGGAAGATATTTACACAAGCTCTCAATTGGATGCATGAAGCCTTGAGAGTTTGGAGATTGAGCTGGCTTTAAGTTTTTGACTAAAGGAGAAAGTTACATAATAAGCATTGGAGGACTAGATAGAAGGAAAAGTGGAGAAACTCTTGGACAGGGCTGATTGATTTGTAGTAGAGGTCAGAAAGCAAAGATGACACCTTTGGTAGGATTTTAATAAAAGTTTTTGAAGAAACTAGTAAGGTCAACTAGAGTTTTACAAGATTGCGTAATTGGAGTAGCTTTTGTAAAATATTCTTTCATCTCTCCTAATACTTCTCCATGACAACTAAAAGCACATACACCGATAAATGCAAACACATACACACACATATACACACATTCTCTCTCTCTCTCTCTCTCTCTCTCTCTCTCTCTCTCTCTCTCTCGTCAAAAGTGATTGAAGTTCTCTATAAGGGTGATAGAGTTGAAATCTGTCTACCTCCTGGCACAGGGGTACAGACCACTAGGAGATGAGAACCTCTAATACTTGAATTGCAGGGAAGATTATGAATAATACATGGCTAAAGTGTTTCCATAGGTCAAAGTGACTTTTCTTAGCATAAGGCAAAGACTTGCCTTTCTTTAAAGGATAATTTTCTTAAAGAGGGCATAATCATGACTCACACATAAATATTAAAAGAACACATCAGTAATTGTATTTTATTCATGAATTAACAAAGAAACCAGTAGATGTTACAACTAGTTCAAAGCAAAATTAGAATATTCACATTTGTATGCATTAGAGAATGGTAAATTTAATTTATTACTGGATGCACAGACTGTTCTATCCATGAGCAATAATCAATTGTAGGCAAGTATTTAGTGTTTCTGTAGATAAATATAATTTGAATTATCAATTTTCTACAATTTACAGAGGTTTAAAATCACTAAAAAGTGAAAGACACAAATAAGCTGGATTTGTGACATAGAATACCAAGCAATCTTTTTTATTTATTTGTATGTGTTTGTCCATTTTAAAGTCTTGCTTATACTTCATATCTGCAGGTATCAGCAATAGAGAAAACCTTGTAGAGTCAAACCTCCAAGGTGAAAAGTTACAAGTTATCTGAGCAAAAGCTCTCATCTTCAGTTCTGAACATGAGACCATAAAAATAAGAAGGTAAGATTTTTCTTATGAATTTCTTCTTTGTTAACATTGGTAATAAACAAAGTTTACTGGCTTCAGAAGTTATATTTATGTCCCTTCTTACCCCTTCTGGAAAATTAGCAAAAAATTAATTTAGGGCCAATATCAAGCTAGAAAATAAATCACAGTAAAATTCTAATTATGAAAGCTGGGAGGAGAGGCCAGTTGAAAATAATTAATACCTTAAGGGATTAAGAAATAATAATAGATGGGAAATTATCTAGGCACTTACAATGTTATAAACTCAGAATTAAAAATGAAGATTGGTTGTGAATTCGCTGTTACAATATCACCTAATGAAATATGAAAAAAGCATTTCCTTCAGAGAATTTGAACATTAAAGTCAAATAGTCAAATGAAAGTGAATGCAATATAAAGAGAAATGGAGATTATTGGGCTGCTGGGATAGGTTCAGGGATTAACATATACATCAAAATATTTGTTAAAACCCAAGGGGCTTTATATTAAAGATGAGTGAAAAAGTAAGAAGAGAGAGAAAGAAAAGGTGATAAAATAATACCTAAACATTTCAATTTTTCATCTCTCAATGGAATTTCATATAGACTCCATGTAATTTATGATTTTCGCAAAATAGTCACCAAGGATTTGATGCTAACAAGTTTGAAAATTCTTTTCTATAATGCTAAATTCAATAAATGGGGAAATATGTTTTAAAATGAAGAAAACTGAATCTCCTTCAACATGGCAACATATAATCTAGTGCTTTCTAGATTTTAATATATAAATTACAGAATGTGAGGATGGACACTGTTTACTTCTACAAATAACCACCATTTATATCAATTTCAAAAAATAAAAATTATTTTTAACTTTCCTATAAAAAAACAGGAAATAACTGAAAAGAGAATAATTTCCCAAGAAAGCTTTTTTAACTTATAATTAGTCGTTTGGATTGCCAACTTAATTTTAAATAAAATATTATCATATTTAAACTTGTTTAATTTGGCAAGAATGATGTATTGGTTTTCTTGGGCTGCCTTAACAAAGCACCACATATCAAGCCCCTTAAAAAACAACAGAAATTTATTGTCTCACAGTTTTGGAGTCTTGAAGTTCAAAATCAAGGTTTCATCAGGATTGGTTTCTCCTGAAAATGTGAGGACAAGACCCATTTCAGTCCTCTATTCCTGGCTTGTAGATGGCCATCTTCTCTCTGTGTCTTTTCATATTATACTTCCTTTGAGTGTGTCTATCTCAGTGTCCAAATTTCCCCCTTTTTATACCAGTTATTCCAATTATATTGTATTAGGACCCACCCTAATGACTTTATTTAAATTTGATTATCTCTGTAAAGATCATATCTTCAAATAAAGTCACATTTTGAGGTTCTTGGGATTAGGAATCCAACATGCCTTTGAGGAATGAAGTACACAATTCAGTGTATGGCAAATACAGTCTGCATGGAACACAGTGCTTGGCATTATCTTTTTTTCTTATCAGTGAGCTAAATAATGTATAATAGCTGGTGGAAATTTTTACATACAAATATTATGACATAATAGACAAAATAGATATGTGGTAAAGTAGAAAATGGCATATTCATATCAATTTTTAAATTAACTTCATTTGTAATTTTTAATAGTTTTAGTTAATCAAATGCTTTAAATCAAATCCAAGTATCAAATAAGTGTAGATAATGCTATTGGCAAATACTTGTATTATTTTACTTTTTGTTATGTTATTATTAAATTAATGGAGGTTCTCAACATAAAATATAAGAACTTTGTACATTTCATTATAAAACCTAGTAAATCAGGATTTATGTTGTGTTTTGTGGCATATTTTCCTTTAAAATAATAATACCAAGCAACTAACTCTTTATACACACACACACACGTGTGTGTATATATGTTAATGTATATAATGCATGTGTGCACACACATGTACACACACACACATATACATATACATATATAATTTTTTTCTGGGAAAAGTCAAGATTGATTTAAATTATTTCTTATGCCGGTGTATTTCTAACACAAATGCAAAGATCTTTTATATTAATTATCTTTTTGCTACAAAGTATCCTCTGTTAAAGAAAAATATTTTATCAGATGAGACCAGCAAACAGAAACTGATTTTATACTAATACTATTAGAAATAGCAGAGAGAGAGAGAGCACAGACCAAGTCTTAGTACTCAGCTCTGCTGAAATAAAGGGTCATAGTAATCCTAAAAGTCAAGATGGGGGGAACTTAGTCTTTCAGTATTTGCTAATTGTTTTTATCCAAATGAAAATAAACTTTCTCTTATCTTCCTAAAAGGATGTAATTTTACAACTTGGAGTAAAGTACCCACAGGAGTTAGGCTCCTACCTTCATATAGAAACTGAGAGACAGGATTATACTTTCCTTGATGATAAAATTTCAGACATGGCTCCCAGGATCTTGGGAATGACAATCCTGGGTTATAAAACAGACCACAGGCTTTTAAAATGATTTACATCTCAAAGGAGCAGAGAAAGAGTTTACAGTTACAGGTTTTCTAAAGTAAATTGCTCAAAAAAGGGAGTTCAGGGATCTAGAGGCAGGAGAAACTTGTCTAAAATCTGGTCATAATTGGTCTCATTATTTTAAGGTAGGTTTTGAAAGTTTTTATCATGGAGGGATGTTGAACTTGATCAAATGTTTTTTTCAGCATCTACAGAAATGATCATATGGTTTTTGTCCCTGATTTTGCTGAAGGAACGCATCACATTCCTTAATTTGCACAGATGGAACCATCCTTTCATTCCTGGAATGAATCTCTTTAGATCATGAAGAATGATCTTTTTAACATGTTATTGAAGTTTGCTAGCATTTTAATGAGCACTTTGCATCTGTTTTTATTAAAGATATTGGCCTGTAGTTTTCTTTTTTAGTTATGCCTTTGTCTGGATTGGGTATGCTGGCCTCATAGAATGAATTTGGAAGTATTCTGTCCTTTTCAGCTCTTCGAAATAGTTTAAGTAGAGCCAATGTCAGTTCTTCCTTGAATGTTTTGTAGAATTCAACAAAGAAGAAATCAGGTCCTGAGCTGTTCTTTGATAGGAGATTGTTTTATGACTGCTTCATTACTTGTTTGATCTGTTCAAGGTTTTCTATTTCTTCATGGCACAGATTTGATAGGTTGTATATGTCCAGTAATTTATTGATTTTGTCTAGATTTTTTGATTTGTTGGCATGTAGTAGCTCATAATAGTCTTAAATGATCCTTTGTATTTCTGTGGTGTCAGTTGTAATGTCTTCTTTTTCATCTCTGATTTTATTTATTTGGGACTACTCTCTTTTATTCTTAGTCTAGCTAAAGGTTTGTAAGTTTTGTTTATCTTTTATAAATAACTCTTCATTTATTCTTTTGTATTATTTTTGTAGTTTCAATTTAATTTATTTCTTCTCTAATATTTATAATGTGTTTCTACTAATTTTAGTTTGATTTCTTCTTTTCTAATTTTTTGAGATATATCCTTAGGTTGTTTATCTGCAGTATGTCTACATCTTTTATGAAAGTTTTTATTGCTATAAACTCCCCTCTTAATACTACTTTTTTTTGTATTCAAAACAGCCATCTTACTACTGGGCATATATCCAAAACAAGGAAATCAATATATTGAAGAGATAACTTTACACTCATGTTTATTGCGGCAATATTCACAGTAGCCAAGGTATGAATTCAACCCAAGTATCCATCGATGGATGAATGGATAAAGAAAATACAGTGCATTTACACAATGAAATATTATTCAGCCCTAAACATAATTAAATTCTGTCATTTGCAGCAACATGTGTGAAACTGGGGAACAGCATTTTTCGTGAAATAAGCCAGGCACAGAAAGACAAATATTGGATGTTCTCATTCATATTTGGGAGTTAAAAAATTGACCTCATGGAAGTAATGATTAGAATGATAGTTAGCAGAGAATGAGAAGGGGGTGAGAGGGTCGTGAGAGGTTGGCTAATATGTACAAAAATACAATTAGATAGAAAAAATAAGCTCTAGTGTTTGATATCACAGCAAGGTTACTTTATACTTAAAAAGAATTTATTGTTTGTTTAAAAATAGCTAGAATAAATTTGAAATATTTCTATCAAAGAGAAATAATAAATGTTTGAGACAATGGATATCATAATTACCTGTTGGATTTGATGCAATATATGCATGCATCAAAATATTACATATACCCCATAAATATGTATAATTATGATATATCAGTAAAAATGAATAAGCAAAAAATTTTAGTCAAGGTGAGAGAAACATTAAGATCTTGGTCAACTCTAAATATTTTTTGAAGGAATGAATGAGCATTGTACAAAGAAATGTATTAACAACAATAGTAGATATAAAGAAAAATTAAGACAGAGTCATGATATTTAGTAAAATTTAATTTTAAATATTGCTTATTTTTTATTTCAATGACATGGTTGTATTTAATTTTTATAAGAAAATAATTATCTTTGACAAAATACATTTATTTTTGGTAGCATATGAGTCTCCTTTTAATTAACATCATGATAAACCTCCAGTTACTTATTTCAGTTTCAATCATCAGAAAAGGCAACTTAGACAACTTTTTTCAAAAAGAATCCAGTAATTCATTTTAATGTGTATTTATTGATCACTTTACAATGAACCAGTCTCCTAGGCTAATAAAAAAAAAAGACAAAATTGTTGCCTACAGGGAGCTTACACCCAAGAGGTATAAATAGATATATACAAATTTCTATTTAATATTCAAGCATTGCTTTGTAAGTAAATACATAGCCTGTTGTGGAGTATCATGAAGAAAAACAAAACAGGGTAAGCATAATATGGACTTACAGGGGTGTATGAGTCTGTGATTATAAATATAAGTTTGCTCACTACAAAAATGATAGTTAATAAGGTACATTCATGCAAAAAATAATTTCAGGAAGGGTAAAGGAAGTTCAAGGGCACTAAGGCAGGATTGTGTTTGATATATTTCAAAAACAGTGAGGAGGCTAGAGCAGAGGAATCTAGCGGAACAGGAGTTTAAGTTATCAACTGAGTAAGCAGGGAGTATGTGCCTGAGGGACGAGTTCTGGATGATCAGATCATAAGGGGAGCTTTCATAAAGACTTGAGGCTCCCCACATGAAGCCACTGAAGATATCAAACAAAGTAGTGACTCGGTTTGATTTTATATTTTAAATAATAACTCTGGATACTGTATAGAGAATAAATTACAGAACAGCAATAATTGAGATTGGGGACCAATTAGATAGTTATTGAAGTAATCCAAGTGAGAAGAGGAAAAAGGCATTCCCATTCATTAGATGAGATGACTGCTGATAGAGTACATTTGGAAGGGATATTCAAGAGTTTAGTTTTAATTACCCATGATTTTATATATGTGTCATAGGTTTAAGATAGAGTTGGGCAAAGGAGGGAGTAAATGAAGACAGTAAGAATAGGCTCTTCTTTAAAGCACGTTTACTGTCAAAAGATAAAACACTTGAAACAGCTGGTGAGAGACATGGGGTAATGAGAATCCTTTTAAACTGATTCAGTAGAAAAAGACTAATGATGCAAAGTGGAGAAGGAGAAATTTCTGGGACAATGTTTCAAAAGATGAGAGACAGATTATGTGTTATGTCACTCTCTCTCTGTCTCTGTCTCTGTCTCTGTCTCTCTCTCTCTCTCTCTCTCTCTCTCTTTCTGTGCGTGTGTGTGTGTCTCTGTTTATTTGGAGATCATTTCAACATGAAGGAAAAGTTGCAAGAATATTACCCAGCTTCATATATTATCGCTTGACCACATTTGTTTATGTGGCTTTCTCACTCACTGTCTCATATTGCATAGGAATATACATCAGTATATAGTATAGGTATAGCTATAGCTAGATGTATAGGTAGATATAGACATAAGCACAGATATTGATAATTTTCAAAACTATTTGAGAGTAAGCTACATTTTGTACTTATGTCCTTAATTAATTTTTCTTAACTTTTATTGAGTGTGAGATTTGGGTAATTAACACCTTAGTTCTCAGTATGTACCTATATGCTCTTTCAAAAATCTCCCTGGAAAAAATAATAAATTAAGTCTGTGAAAAACAGAAAACCCACAAGATGGCAGGAGTGCCACATGTATGCAGGTTGCTTGGTTACGTTCTCATTTTCACCTCCCCAAGTTCCTCATCTGAAGACTTTTATGTTTAACATTTTAACATATTGTTGCCTTGAAGTGTAAATGACTTAAGACACGTAAAGGGGAGATGATAGCATTAAATAAGTTAAAAAAATCAGAAAAAGCATACAGTAAAGAAGCATACCTAGAGAATCATAATGTTAAACCAGTCAAAATAAATTCCCTTTAAAATATCTTATGCTTTAGTTTGAAGAGAAATATGTTTACGGAATAAGACCAAGTGTCAGGAAGTTAGGGATCTTTAAGAAAAATTCTTCTTAGTATATCAGGAGCTTCAAGGGTATGTTAACCCTCAGACTGTTTGTCAAAATATAATACAAAAGGAACTTGAGACTCTTACAGAACATTATTGTGATTGACTCTATTGATGACATTTGTCTTCCTGGACAAAGTGAATAGGAATTGATATGTATTCTAGATGCCTAGAATAACACATATATGTCAGAACACTAGAGATAAAATCTGTGAAGTTTCAGAGTAAGGTTTAGAGAATTACAATATTGCAGGGTATGCCAAGGCCTGTTCTATTCGATTTTAAAGAATGAATAAGTTGTTTCTCCTTACTCTGTATGAATAATAAAGAGACATAGTCCTTGGATTTTGGAGACAGTATGTATACATTTAGTAATGTGATTCTTATTCCTTTGTGATGACTTAGATGGCTACTAGTTATGAGTCCAGACTATGGTACAAGCTGCTGTGCTGATTAGGTCATATGGCACAACAGATCCAATGGATAAAGATGTTGTGTTGGATCTCTAACAAGTACCAATAGGAAAGCCAAGGCAGAGATCTTTAGGGTTGTGGAACATGATTACACTTCTACAGTGTAAACTACTTACCATTTGAAAATGGCTCTCATTGTAGAACTAGGCCTTAGTGAAGACTGAAAGCCTGGAAGAGTGAGATCTGAGATTTACACTGAGACATACTTTCATGGGAGGCAGGGTGCAACAGCCGTCTATTTTGAATTCATAACTGAATGATAAATTCATAACTGTACTTGAGAAAATCAAAATGGTACAAAGTAATTACGTATACGATGGCTGAGATTACACTGGTAGCTACAGATTTATATCAGTGCCTATTAGCTCACATCGATGGCTTCTTAGAGATCCTTATGTCTAACTGATACAGAAAGAAGCAACTAGACTTGGTTTACAGTAACTGTATTTGTGCTAGTCATAGATGTAGTGCTGCCACACACATAGGGCTACTTCTATAGCCACACTCTGTAGTAACCCTAAAAGAAAGTGATAAAAGAAAATCCTCCCATGGACAGACAGAAAACTGGGTTACCAACTTTGTATACAGTGTGTATTAATCTGTTCTCACACAGCTAATAAAGACATACCCCAGACTTGGTAATTTATAAAAGAAAGAGGATTAATTGACTCACAATTCAGCATGGCTGGGGAGGCCTCAGGAAACTTAAAAGGGGGAGCAAACACACTCTTCTTCACACGGCAGCAGCAAGGAGAAGTGTAGAATGAAGTGGGCAGGGGAAACCCCTTACAAAACCATCAACTCTTCTGAGAACTGATTCACTTTCATGAGAACAGCATGGAGGTAACCACCCCCATGTTTCAATTACCTCCCACCAGGTCCCTCATACGACATGTGGGGATTACTAGAACTACAGTTCAATATGAGATTTGGGTGGGACATAGCCAGACCATATCAGAGGGTAAAGTAGATAGGAGTTCTGATATTTATAAATCTTGTGAAATGTCATGTGTTAACTGATTTGGTCAAGGACTTGGAAGAAGAAAAATTAGAAAATTACAGATCAGGCAGTCCTAAGAGGAAGTGGAGAGTGAACTTTTGGGGAGGGCATAAAGCATGAGGAGCTTTGCATAGCATGTAAATTTCCACTGGAGCTCATCTACCAAATAAAGTGAGTAGAATGACCCAATCTAAAAATGGACCTATGAATGAAGTGGCTATGGTGACATCAAACAGGACTAAAAATTGATCCAGCAGCATAGAATCTTTCTCACTAAAGCTAATTTAGCTACAGCTATTACTGAATCCCCAGCCTGCAGACAGCAAAGAACAACAACCTCCCATATAGCAACACTCTTGGAGGAGAGCAGCCACTGCTTAAGATTGATTGCATTCGATCCCTTCCACCTGGTGGGGAGAGTGGTTCTAGTGATTTTAGAATTTTCCACACTATGGATGTGGGTTTCATTTTCTACCTTCAGTTCCTATATCAGCAACACCACCTGAAAACTTTTGGGTGCTTTATCACTTGGCAACATATCCTGCAAAGAATTGCCTTGGACCATGGCTCATTTTACAGCAAAAGTCTCACCACATACCTTACTAATCAGAAGTACCTGCTCTCTCAGATTGGAGGAGTGGCCTTTTACAAACAGCTCTAACTAAAGTGCCTTCTCAGTGACAACACACTATGGGATTGGGCACTGTCTTTTACAATGTGAAGCATAAAGAAAACCAATGTCCAACACAAGATAATATACAAGGTATGAATGTAGAATTGTTCCATTACATTATCATCTCCAGGAATCCATGTGTAAAATACATCTTCACAGCTTTAAGCTTTTCCAAATTACAGTTTCTCCAAGAGACGCTATAAGGGTTTAACTGAACTTGAAGCTACAACTACTTCTTGGTTATTTGGGCCTTTTAATACCAGTGCACCAGCAGGCAAAAGAGGTAAATAAAGGAATTACTGTATTGGCAAATGTAATCAACCCTAATTATTATAAGAAGCTAGAGTTATTGCTACATCTTGGGAGCAACGTGTTTTCATACTGCTAATTGGGAGTAGTGAAAAGTTAATTAAAACTATCACAGTGAACAGATGATAAGAACATCACAGCCTAATCAATACCCCTTTGATAATCTGGGTTACCTCCAATAGGCAGGTAGACAAGACTAACTAGTTGCTAGCAAGGGGCAAGACTAATCTAGAATGGGAGATGAAGGAAGGAGGAAATGAGTATAACTATTGATTCAGATAAACTGCAAGAGTAGGGACCTTAGCTTGCTTTTTACATTAACTATTTTGTGTTAATTTTCCGAAATTAAAGCTCACTGCCCTCATGAAGGGGTTATTGTAATGGAATGCTTTGAGTACAAGTGGGAGTTGAGTGATACAAACAACTAGACATTGTATAGAAAAAAACAGATCTATACAGCTTTTTTTTTTTTTTTTTGCATGTCACTTGAAACACCTTCACCTTCTTCTTCAGCTGCAGCAAATACTCTCATCCAGCTTTCCAGAAGCTTGGGGCAACTTCACAGCAGTCTTTTAATTTTTGCTTCCTGTCGGAGGAATTCTCTTTGCTTTTGATTTCAGATATCCGTGGGGATTCATACTCACACTTATGCAAACTGAAATTACAGAGAAATTAATTTCAACTGAGCTATTGCTAACCAATGGGAGAAGGTTGTTGGCATATAAATGCTCCCTTCTGTCTATGCCCAGATGGCAGTTCCAAGGCACAGGTCTTAAGGCCCCTGAGAAAATCTGTGCAAGATCAAACACTAACCGCAAACTCAGTAACACATCCTTTTATTAGATTTCTTCTCTTGCTTGTTTACTTCCACCGGTTCTTCTTTCTTGCTCCCAGAGATCATTTACCAATTAAGCTACCAGCCCAAAAGCATTAGTTTCAGGTTTTAATTTTCGGTTCTGAACTCAACTTAGACATAGCTCCAACAGTCTATGAATACATTTTTTGTAAAAAGTCATTAAAGAGGGGAGAATTTAGGTGAACTTGGAGTTGATTTAGTTAAGTGTATATGGAAATACTAACATCCAAAGACTGCTCAGGACAGTGGCAGTGAATTGGTTTAAATAATAGCCCTCAAATATGCGTGTGTGTGTGCATGCACATGTATGTGTAGTGGGTTAGGATATATATATATGTATATATCCACATATATATATATATATATATATCTTAACCCACGATATATGTGTGTGTATGTGTGCACCCCCACGTGTCTGTGTAGTGGGATAAGATATATATAGATATGTATGTATAAATATCTTAGATATCAAGAGCCACAAACATATATACAGATATATATATATATATATATATCTTAACCCACTATATATGTGTGTGTATGTGTGCACGCCCTCGTGTATGTTTAGTGGGTTAAGATATATATATATATATATATATATATGTGTATGTATATATATCTTATATATCAATATCCACATACATATATACATATATATATATATATATATATCTTAGCCCACTATATATGTGTGCATGCGTGCATGTGTGCATGTGTGTGTGTGTGTGTGTCTTAACCCACTAGTGTCTATGAATGTGACCTTATCTGGAAATAGCATCTTTGTCAGTGTAATTAAATTGGAAATCTCAATGCGAAAGATAGTCACATAACCTTCTCCGCTTGTGTTTTCTCTGGGTCTCTCTTCTGTGTCTGTATCTCAGGTCTCTCTTCTGTTTCTGTGTCTCAGTTCTCTCTCTCTCTCTCTCTTGTTTTTTTATAAGACAGAGGCAGAGATTAGAGGGATACATTTGCAAGCCAAGGAACACCAAGGATTGCCAGCAGCCTCCAGAAGTTCAGAGAGAGACAACAAATAGTTTGTCTCTCAGAGCCTTTAGAAAGAATGAAGCCCTGACAGCTCTTTAATTTTGGACTCCTTGCCTCCAACACTGTAAAATTATAAATTTCTGTTGTTGTAAGCCACAAAGTTTTTCATAAATTGTTACAGCAGTCCTGGGAATCTAATACACTTACAAATCCAAACACATATTCAGTTTCCATCATTTTGAGATGTCATCATTAAACATTGGTTCGGTGACATGATTTAGAGCTACATATAGAAACTATGTTAACAATTAAAGATTTGGAATTATGTTATTTAAATGGCATTAATTTTTTAAGCCAGTCTTTGTAGCTGTGATCTACAGTAACTCCAAACTAAAAACGTAATAGCCAAATGAGAGCAAAATGTATTTTAATTAGAGTTTATTTTCCAACTTAATAATTCAACCAAACATTGTTTAGGTAAAGTCTGGGGTTGAAGCTTCAAGCAGTGTTTCCTTTTCTCCTCTAAATCTATCAATTATATATTTTCATGGGCAGAAAAAGAGGATGAGAGAGAAGAGATAGAATGTGTGTGTGTGGGGGTGTGTGTGGGGGTGTGTGTGTGAGAGAGACAGAGACAGAGACAGAGAGAGAGATCTATTCTGAAGAGATAGGCCTACCCGTGCCTGAATTCCACATGGACCCAGAAGGCAGACATCTGAACAAGCAGAACTGCTGAACTCTTTAAAGGAATTTTAACCTTGAGGCATACTAGCCCTATCTTACAGCAAAATGCAACAGTCCCCAACTTTTTGGCACCAGGGACCTGTTTCACAAAATACAATTCTCCCATGGACAGGAAGGGTGGGAGAAGGATGGTTTCAGAATGAAACTGTTCATCTCAGATTATCAGGCAGTCTCACAAGGAGTGGACAACCTAGATCCCTCGCATGCACAGTTCACAACAGAGTTCATGCTTCTATGAGAATCTAATGCCTCCAGGGATGTGACAGGAGTCGGAACTCAGGTGGTAATGCCCTTTCAGCTGCTGCTCACCTCCTGCTGTGCAGCCTGCTTCCTAACAGGACACAGACGAGTAGTACCAGTCAATGGCTCAGGGGTTGTGGACTCCTGGCATATTGTGTCCGATTAATGCCTCTAGCTTTGACAACTCTATTTCTGAGAAATGAAGTGTCAAGAAGAGGACAAATAAACACCTACTCCGCCATGGGCATAGGAGCAAGATGAAGAGACAAAAAGGATGTGTTTTCTTCCTTAAATAAATTTGCATAACATTTTCCTACGTGTTTAGGGTTTCAGCTTGATCTGTAAGCTCGGTCTCATGATCCATTTTATCTTACCTGGAATTCTAGCAATCTCCTGAGGCTGCAAATGTATCTAAAATTATTCATCAAATAGTCAATGGTGAATGAAGTTAACAGGTTTTTTAGATAAGAGTAAGTTTTTGGACAAAACCATTTATATAAGTGGCTTACTAAGAAAGGACTAACAACTAAATATCTCCCCAGCATTACAAATAAAGAACACACAATCATTATGGTGATTATGACCTACTATATAGTAAAGGATAAATAGTTTCCATAACAGATATCAGATATATAGTTACTAAAACAGAAAAGTTACAGTAAATGGAATTGAAAATTTTGAAACTATATTTAGCAATTTCTTCTATCTTCTGAATTTTTTTAACCTGAAGGAGGGAAGTGGGTAATGGTAAATTTTGTCTTCCCTTTTGTGCCCTCAAGAAATATTTTAGTAGAGTATATATTTGTTCTAGATCTTCCCGTCAGGTTACAAGTTGCTTCTGTAATTTCTTTTAGCTCATATTTCCCTCCCTTCCTATGGCTACTTATTAGACATCTCCACTACAATTACCATAGAGTTTTGTTCATGTCATGGTGCCTGGGCTCACTCCAGAATTACTGATTCAGAATCTCCAAGGTTGGGCCAGGGAAGCTTCATTTTTAACCAGCAGACCAGTTTGCCAAAAGCAATTGCAACAAAAGGCAAAACTGACAAATGAGATTTAATTAAAGAGCTTCTGCACACCAAAAGAAACTATCATCAGAGTGAAGAGACAACCTACAGAATGGGAGAAAAGTTTTGCAATCTACCCATCTGACAAAGGTCTAATAGCCAGAATTTACAAGTAACTTAAACATATTTACGAGAAAAAAAAAAAAAAAGAAAACCTCATTAAAAAGTGGGCAACAGATATGAACAGACTCCTTAAAAGAAGACATTTATGGCCAGGTGCAGTGGCTCACGCCTGTAATCCCAGCACTTTGGGAGGCCAAGGCAGGCGATTGCCTGAGCTCAGGAGTTTGCAACCAGCCTGGGTAACACGGTGAAACCTCGTCTCTGATAAAAAATAAATAAATAAATAAATAAATTAGCCAGGCATGGCAGCATACGCCTGTAGTCCCAGCTACTTGGGAGGGTGAGGCAAGAAAATTGCCTGAATCCAGGAGGTGGAGGTTGCAGTGAGCGGAGATCGTGCCTCTGTACTCCACCACAGGTGTCAGAGTGAGACTCACATATGAAAAAAAAGCTCAACATCATTATCACCAGAGAAATGCAAATCCTTCTAATACGCTCAAATCTGAGAACCCACTATATAAAGCCCACCCACATTATCTGACTCTTTCAGAGTTTAATTCAGCTCACAATTCTTGACCCCAAAGTCCACACCCAGCATTGTGCTAGGAGGCCCTTCCTCCCACACCACATCACAGGAGGTCATATTGCATCAAAGCCCATCTATTTTGTTCATAGTCCATGATGACTTCTAGTTCATTCACATCCCTACTTGGATTCCTGAGTAAGCCTCCATAAATATACGCTGGGATCGCTGGGACACCTTTATTAGAACCTCAGTAAGGGTTGTGATCTCAGCTTCCTGCCCCCAGTGCCCACTCCTATGCTATGCTCCTGATGTCAGGTTCCCTGGTTAACTTAATACTTCTCATCCTCTACAGGAAATGTCTTCCCAGAATGAATGAAACAGTCTTTTTATCTTGGTTCAGGGACTGAAATTACAGACACAAAATAGCTCTTTATTTAGTTAATGATGACTTCAAGACTTGTAGGAGTCAGGGTTAATTATGCACCACTGGATTTGGTTACTCTAATGACCCTGCTAATAGTGTGAACAAATGAAATCAGCAATTGAGTTGAATTTTGCCTGTTATAGATTTCTGACACTCCATAGAAAGAGTGCATGGGAGCCTCTTTGAAAAAGGTAGAGTGAGTCCAAAAAAATGATTTTCATTGGCTAAACAAGGGCTAACAAAACTTTCTCTTAAAGTATCTCATGATATTTAAAACAATTGTAAAATTAACCTTTCAGAACAAAAAATGATCTTTAGTACTATATTTGTAAAATATATTTATTGAGATGTTCCTCTCCTTTATTATATACTTGGAATAGTAAGTATTGTGAGCAATAGAATAATTGAGGCTAGATGTCAAAAGCTGCTTTTACTGCCAAGTGGCTCTCAGGGGAAGTTCAGCAATTAAGAAAGCAACCCCCACTCCATCCCCCAGAGGTGAGGGGTTATATTTGCCCATAAGTTTTTGTTTCTATCTTTATTTTGCTTCCATCCAAAACCTCAGAAGTAGTAAAATATGTCCTGGAAAATCAAAGTGGTCAGGACTGACTCTAGACTGCTTATGAAGGAAGGGAAACATCTTTATCCATCAGTCACCAATTTGATTATGGGACTTTGATGTGAGTGGAACAAGTAGAAAGTTTACAGTTAAAGTTGATTTTGAATCTCAACTCAAATGCTTACACATGGTCATAATTTGGAAAAGAATTAAACTTTGGGTTCTCATTTCCTTTTCTCATGATGATTTCCATGCTTGAACTGTTCTTATCTCCCTTGGTTCATCCTTTGTTCACCTGTGTCATTGAAGGAGATGTAGGTTCTCATGATTCAAGAGCCATCCAAGCTGTTCTCTCCTGAATAGCTGTCTTCCACCCACAGTTAGATTAGGTTGATGCTTTTCAAAATAGTGTGACGAGGGACCAGTTGTTTTCTTTGTTTAAACCCTGATCCATCATGGACCAAAAACTTTTGTAAAATGGGAAAAATGTGAGCCATCAAAATTATATGAATCATCAGAAAAAACAATTGGACCTTTAGATATCATTACAATGTTGAATTGTTATAAAATTTCTAAACGTTTAATCTCAACGTCTGTATTTAACTGATAGATTTGCAGTTTCAAACACACATTTTCTGAGGAACATACTAGGTTAGGAGACTCTTCTTTTATGAGATTTATACCAATTATGTGTCTTAGATGCCTCTCCTCTTTTTCTATAAACATATTGTGGCAGGTTACATTTTTCTTTCTTATATCACAAGTTGTGAGCTCAGAGGGAATTATGTAGCAAATGCTTACAAAAATATATATCTGGAGAAATTACTCTGTAAAATTTGGGTAAAAATACCCAATCAAAATATCTGATTCTAATTATTAATGGAGATAATTGCTATCTTGCCTCTCTCTAGTGCTCTTGACACAGATAAATGCTATCTTGCCTCTCTCTAGTGCTCTTGACACAGATAGAAGCCCTTTGGCCTTCCTCCTTTCTTATGCTCCTACTACTGGTTTTATGAGCCAGTTCTATCTAGTGCTGCTCTGAGCTTCACACTGCTTTTGGAAAGGCTATCTGATGCAACAATACCAATTGAGAATTTTTTTTCTCTTCAATTTTTTTTTTTCTCTTCAATTTTTTTTAAGTTCAGGGGTACATGTGCAGGATTTACAGGTTTGCTATATAGGTAAATATATGTCATGGTGGTTTGCTGTACAGATCATCCCACTACCCAGCATTAATTAGCTATTCTTCTTGATTCTCTCCCTGCCCACAACCCCCCTGACAGGCCCCACTGTGTGTTGTTCTTTCCATGTGTTCTCAAAATTCAGTTCCTACTTATAAATGAGAACATGTGGTCTTTGGTTTTCTGTTCCTGTGTAGTTTGCTGAGAATAATGTCTTCCAACTCCATCTGTGTCCCTGCAAAGGACATGATCTCATTCCTTTTTATGGCTGCATAGTATTCCATGATGTATATGCACCACATTTTTCTTACCCAGTCTATCACTGATGGGCGTTTAGGTTGATTCCAAGTCTTTGCTACTGTGAATAGTGCTGTGCATGTATCTTTATAATAGAATTATTTATATTCCTTTGAGTATATACCCAGTAATAGAATTGCTAGGTCAAATGGTATTTCTGCCTCTAGGTCTTTGAGGAATCTCCACATTGTCATCCCCAAGGTTGAACTAATTTACACTCTCATGCACAGTGTAAAAGTGTTCTTTTTCCTCTGCAGTCTAACCAGCATCTGTTGTTTCTTGACTTTTTAGTAATAGCCATTCTGACTGGTGTGAAATGATATCTCATTTTGGTTTTGATTTGCATTTCTCTAATGATCAGTGATGTGGAACTTTTTTTTTCTTCTCATGATTGTTAAGATTGTTAAAACCCAAAACTTTAAGAACCCTAAAAGAAAATCTTAGCAATACCATTCAGGACATAGGCACAGGCAAAAATTTATGATGAAAACAAGTGAAAAGAATTGCAAGGAAAGCAAAAATTGACAAATGGGATGTGATTAAACATAACAGCTTCTGTGCAGCTAAAGAAACTATCATTAAAGTAAACTGACAACCTACAGGGTGGGAGAACATATTTGCAATCTATCCATCTGACAAAGGTCTAACATCCAGTGTCTACATGCAGCGTAAACAATTTACAAGGAAATAAAAGACTTGAACTGAGAATTTAGAGACTACTTTGGAACTATTATTTTTAGGGATGTTCCATGTTTACTATATTTTCAACTTAAGAAGATGCCTTATGAAATACAGTACAGATTTTCCCACTTTGAAATAGGCGAAAATTTGGGCTGGAAGCCTTTAATTCTCATTCAGAGAAAACCTAACCTACCTGTAATTCAGGATCTTAAAATGATGAAGAGGTCTCATTCTAGGTGTGTTAATTATTTACCTCATTTCAGGTCCTATCCTTTGGGTCAACATATATGTGGAGCCTAATTGATCCATGAAATTGAAATATTTACTTTTACTATCCAAGGAGGTGTGGGTAAACTTGTAAATATAGGGGTCCTTGTCACTTTGGAAGACAACCATCAGTATGAATAAAAGAGATTGATGTATTTTATTATACATAATATATTCTATTTTTTAAATGATGACTGTAGGAAGAAACATTTGCCAGTGTTATTTTAAAAGTCACCCAGAGATTGAAAATCAAGGGAGAACTTTTAATATAAAAGGTAATATATGATGTGGGACACCTCTTCTAAATCAACAAGATATGTAATAGAAAGTGGAGATGATATGGTTATAGTGCAGAACATGTTGTAGCCAAGGCCAGATTCCTGGTTAGGGCTGACTAGCAGGGGGTTCTGAAAGGTTTTTCAGTCAGTGGAGGCCCTGGATTCATGATTCATTGTCAATCATAATGTAGACATCATAAATGCATGAAATATTTTTGAAAATTATCTTTATAACCCAGTTAATAGGGAATTTCAACATGTTATGAACAGCAATTCATTTTTAAAAATGAAGTTAAAATCATTAATAATCATTCAGTAAGATGACACAGTGAAGAAGTTATATTAAAAGTTTACTTTTCAAGATTTAGAATATTGAGAAGGATTTTGTAGCACCATTGCTTTTTAGTCTGTGCTGGCAGAGCCATTAAAACAATGTCAGAGAAGAGGGAGGAAATACATGACCCTACTTTATGTCAAATGAGCTCGTGATCTATAGTTAACTATGGGATGGATGAAATGCTTTATGAAAAAATCAGTACAATGTGTCAATACATGATGTGCTTTTTTCTAACAATAAAGCAGGAAAAATGTGCCCTTTTAAAGAGGGTTAGCATTGGTTCAATTGCATAACAATCCACTTGAGAGTGAGTATCAGGTAATAAAATGCCTGCTGTGGTTCTCATGTTTGGCCTGAGTCTCTGATGTCAGAGATGGGAGCCACCTCTACTCTTGATCTAAGAGAACCAATTCAAGTCAGATGTCAACCCTCACTGGGGTAAGCCAAAAAGAGTACAGAATACACCCTCTCTTGGTTTGTAGGAGTGATCTCACCAACTTTGTTTGTTTCATTTTACGCAGGTCATTTTTTTCAGCGTTCTCCAATTTATATCTAGCTAGTAGGAGTTCTGTGGCAGCAATATCATACGGCTTAGTAATGAAAATTCACTTCTAAGAGCAAATGAAGAGATTCTTTAAAGCTGTAATAAAAAGACATTTGATCATTCTTTGCACTATATCAGATTAGTGCCTATATTTTTAGGAGAAATTTAAATCAGGAGCTGAATAAAATAGACTGTTCCCATATTATCAGCATAATATGCAAGATATTTATTCTTTTTATTTATAAATTTTCAATCAAAAATAGTTTCTAAAAATAAATATAAAAAAGAAAAAACTATTTTCTAATTTTTTAGAATTTGTTACTAATTTTTAATAAATAATATATTACGGATGAATGTGAAGGCCCTTGATTTTATTATTTTTAAAATTTATAATTTAATTTTTAACTTTCCAAAAGTAATTACTATCATCAATCTAATCAATAAGATTATATAATTCCATGATTATATACAAACCCATACTTCCCTAATTTGTAATCTTGGGTGAAACAATTTTTCTTTCAAGATTTTATATATACATACACAGGTATATGTACATATACATGTTATGTGTATATATAAACATGTTATACATATATGTTAGAAAATAGCACTTACATGTTCTTAATATTTAAAAATTTTACATACATACATTGTTATATAAATGATCTGGTTTGAATTTAATTTAAGAAGGTGCCTAGTAAGAGGTGATTGGATCATGGGGGTGAATTTCCTTCTTGCTGTTCTCATGACAGTGAGTGAGTTCTCATGATATCTGATCAGTTAAAAGTGTGTGGCGCCTCTCCTTTCTCTCTTTCTCACTCTTACAGCCATGTAAGGTGTGCCTCGCTTCACCTTTGCTCTTGCCATGACTGTAAGTTTCCTGAGGCTTCCCCAGCCATGTGAAACTGTGAGTCAATTGAACCTCTCTTCTTTTTAAATTACCCAGTCTGAGACAGTTCTTTATTGCAGTGTAAAAACAGACTAGTACACTAAGTGCAAAACAATATTGAGGTTTATAAAAATAATATATTTATATATCTTGTAGTAATTTTAACATATTTCTACTAATTATACTTCTACAGATTATATAATCATATTATAACAATGAGAACACATGGACACAGGGAGGGGAGCATCACACACTGGGGTCTGTCGGGGGGAAATAGGGGAGGGACAGCGAGGGGTGGGGAGTTGGGGAGAGAGAGCATTGGGAGAAATGCCAGATATAGGTGATGGGGAGGAAGGCAGCAAATCACACTGCCATGTGTGTACCTATGCAACAATCTTGCATGTTCTTCACATGTACCCCCAAACCCAAAATGCAATAAAAATAAACGTAATATGCAGTGTCATACTCTGTAACATCAACACTGTTTTCTACAGATTCTAACTAATAAAGGAAAGAGACCCAGTGTCACATGCTGACTGAAATATAGTATCAGGTTTATTGCATCAAAATCCAGACTGTTACATCAGAGAACAATAGCCTGTCCCGAAGCCAAAGTGAGGCATTCAACTCCTTCCCCCCAACCTTCCATTAAAATAGTAGAAAGCTTGCTACATTTCTTCTCTTGCTTCAACTTGGCTTTCTGTTACAAAAGTAATTAGAAGTTCTTTTGTTTGAAGATTCATGTCTTATGATTAGATATATAGAGCAGGTGCTAATTATTAATCTGTTTCTGTTTTATAAATTATAGAATAGAGGTAGTTATATGATGATGCTAAGGTGAAATAAAAATACTCGTTTATTTTTGGATGTGTTTTATTCCAAAAGATTTGAAAAATGGAATAAGTAAGTTTTTCAATGGCATATTATAGCTCCACATAAATAAGGAACAAACCTACAGACATAGAGTTTCTACATGATCTTGATGACTATTTAAAATTAATCAGATATTTGATTTTTTCAAACTCAAAATATAAATTATAATATGCTCTGAAATATATAATATGTATAGCTTACTGCAATAAGTAGAAAATAACTTGAATTATTTTGATGTTTTAAATGTAAACATTGAAAATTTTAATAAAATTGAATGTTAGTGCACTTGATAAACATGGTACTTTTTAAAAGTATGGAAGCACTTCCCATTCCTACCTACAAGAGACATAGAGAATTTCATGACATAGATTATTTTATCTCAAGGAAAATAACATAATCATAAACAAAAACGGCATATAGTCAGAGGCAAAAGGAAAGGCTCAAGAAGTGGCATAATTTATTTTTATGAAAACTCCTGCATATCTTAAATTCCTTAGATTGTTCTAATTTGAATATCATTAAATGGTACTACTTTAATAGGGATTTTTTGAGAGAATAACTTTAAAAATCAAAATTAAAATTAGAAAACACTTTTATGGAGTTATTCATTTTCCATAAGGTGAGACAGAAACATGCAATAGCACATAGCACTCATTATGTGGTTACAAGCTTGTTCCTTTCCTTTCTTGCATAGGGAGCCAGGTAAACAGGCAGTCTTGTTACTATTTTGTCAATTATTGAATCTATTTATGAATGTATGATACAAGTATATTAAATATTTTCAAAGTGCAGCTTATCTTCTCTAAAGAGTTGTCCATTGGAAAAAAAAATCAGTACATAAGCATAAAACTTATTTTATATGGCATACCTCTGTAAACAACAGTATTTTCTTACATTCTGTCATAGAAAGCTATAATGTTAATCTCATAAAAAGAATCAGATTGACCTATTTTAGATGTTTTCTTTTCTACTATGTGACTACTTGGGATTTAATACATGACTTAATTTAATGAAAATATCAGACTAACTGCAAGAAACTTGGGAGTGTAGAAAAAGCAGAATCATGCTTGCTAGTTACCAACAAAGCTATAAATTCTTAATACAGACATTCACCATGACAATCATAGAATTAAAGGTAAGACATTACTCAGGAAAGGAAAAATAGCACAACATAAAGTATCTATTAAAAACATAAAAAGACAAAGCCTCCCAGGAGGATACTAGCCACAGGAAGATATCAATGGGTTGTAAACATGGGAAGCATTGTTTCATCACTCTGACCACAGAATGGAGAAATGGTGGGAAAGGTAGCCAGAAAGGACATGGTCAAATAAGTTAGAAAGTTATTATGTACTTTTAGGTGAGATGATGGTCACTTGAGCCAGAGAGAGTATTGGTGGAAATTGGGAAAACTGGAGTGATTAGGAAAATACTTAGGTAATAAAATCAAAAGAACATGATGCTTCATTTCAGGAAAAGGAAGGATGAAGTTTGCCACTTAGGTTTCTGGTTTGTGTTAACGAATGTGTGAAGCTGAAATTCACTGAAATAGTGAACATTGAATGAGCACCACAGTTTGGGAGGTGAGTGGGAGGTGGACAAACGTAGGAGAAGGTGGAGATCATGTGTTCAATTTTGGACAGTTGGGGTTGGATATATTTACAGAATCACTAGGCAATGTAACCCCAGAGGTCACTATTCACATAAAACATAATGAGTTTCAACAACAGAGTTTTCATACATGAAGATTATTTAAAACATTTAACTAGAAACTAGGAGTAATTATATAAGCTTGAATTTCAGATGGATCAAAGTTGGATATAATTGGATTTTAGTAAATCTAAAAGAATCATGAATTTTAATATCCATATTTTTAATGTATCAATGAGAAGAAATATTTCAGTTAAACTATGAAATTTTATCTATTCTAAGTAAGATACATTATTTTTTCAGATCTTATGTTAAACTATGAGGAAAAGTTTGTCTTAGAATTGATTAAATTTGAAGTAAATTGGAACTTCGTAACCATTTGTAGGTAATTTTAGCTATATGTATGGATGAGCTTGGGAGAGAGCTGAGAGAAGGAGTAAGAAATATCTGTAAAATGGCAAAAGAAAATCTAATACTTAATGATCTGGATAAAGGGGAATGAATCTGCAGAGAAATCATTGTCAGTAGGCTACAAGAGAAGCCCAGAATGAGAAAAACAGTTCTAAGAAGAAAAAAGCAATAGTACCACATATTACTGAAATGTTCACAGAATTTATTAAAATAGAAGTATTTGTTGATCTAAGGAGGAATAATTGTGCTTGAGTGGTAGGAACAGAATCAAATAGAGTAAGTTGAATAATAAGGGCTACTTTAAGACATGCACAGAGAAGAAAAATACAAATTTCAACAAGTTCGACCTACAGGGGAGGAGACATATAGGGTGGTAGGTAGGAGATGGATGACTAAAGGGAACTTTACTTTAAAAGATGAGAAATATATGAGCATGTCCAGAAAACCAAGGAGGAGGATCCAGCTGGTTGTTAGAAGTTGAAAGATTAGAAAGAAAATAGTGTAAGATTTCAGAGAAGATAGAGATAGATCCAAAGTACAGGTGAAGAAGAGGTTGGCCTTTGACAACAGGAGCGTTACCTTCCAATGTCTTTTCCTTCTTTTTCTTTCTTTCTTTCTTTCTTCTTTCTTTCTTTCTTTCTTTCTTTCTCTTTCTTTCTTTCTTTCTTTCTTTCTTTCTTTCTTTCTTTCTTTCTTTCTTCTTTCTTTCTCTCTCTTTCTCTCTCTCTTTCTTTTTCTCTTTCTTTCTTTTTCTTTCTTTCTTTCTCTCTCTTTCTTTCTCTCTCTCTCTCTTTCTTTCTTTCTTTTTTTTTTTGAGATGGAGTTTCACTTCTGTTGCCCAGGCTAGAGTGCAATGGCACGATCTCAGCTCATTGCAACGTCTGCCTCCTGGGTTCAAGCAATTGTCCAGCCTCAGCCTCCCACACAACGGTGATTACAGGCACCTGCCACCATGCCTGGGTAATTTTGGTATTTTAGTAGAGACAGGGTTTCACTATGTTGGTCTGGTTAGTCTCAAACTCCTGACTTCAGTTGATCCACCCGCCTCGGCCTCCCAAAGTGCAGGGATTACAGGCGTGAGCCACTGCGCCTGACCACTTTCCAATTCCTTTGCAAGTTCCATTAGACTGCTTTTGTGTTGAGACAAAGAAGTACCTGAGGCAGGATAAATTATGTTAAAAAAAAAAGGTTTAATTAATTAGTTCACGGTTCTGCAGACAGTGTAAGAAGCATAGGGCTGGCATCTGCTTCTGATGAGACCTCAGGAAGCTCAGAATCATGCTAGAAAATGAGAGAGGGCTAGCATGTCGTATGGTGAGAGGAGCAAGGTGGGGACAGAGGTGTCTCATACTTTTAAACAACCAGATCTCTCGTGGACTCACTCCTCACCAAGGGAATGGTGCTAAAGCCACTCATGAGGGATACAAACCCATGATCCAAATGCCTCCCGCCAGGCACCATCTCCAACATTGAGGATTACATTTCAACACGAGATTTAGAGGAGACAAATATCTAAACCATATCAGAAGCACAGGGAAAGGCAGATCGTTGGGGACCAGAGTTAGATAGACATGTGCAAAGAAAAGATATAGAGGGGAAAGGTCAATGCTAAACTATTCAAACTAGTACACAAACTGGTATGAGTTTGCACACAGTTACCAGTCTTCAACAAGAAATGCACTTGCCCAAAATGAAAGTAAAAGTTATGAAATGTGATTTCAAGTTAAAAATATTTTATTTGTTGAAGCTTCTAATAACAAATTGACAGCAGTGTTTTGTATGCCTTTGGGGATTTTTACATTGTATTATTTAATAATATATATTTTCATTTTATTTTATAAAAGTGCTGTCCCACAATAAAAAAAGACCATCGCCTTCATACACTGTATTATTAATAATATATATTTTAATTTTATTTTATAAAAGTACTGTCCCACAATAAACAAGATCATCACCTTCATCGTCACTGACAACAACTAAACAATGGCTTTGGTCACAGATCATTGAGAAGCACTAGTTTTCTGCTCATTTTCAGTAATGTTATTGTAATTATAAACCGCAGGATCCAAGTTAGGTGATGGTAGAATGAAGGAAGGACCAAGCTGATTATGTGAATGATGATAGAGAGGTGAGTGGAGCACAGTTTCTTAGGAGAACAGTAAGTATTTCATAGACACATGCGTATAGTCAGAGAGCAGGAGGTTGAGATAGTGATTTTGGAAGTGAAGCAGTTAAGACTTTATTTGCAGTTGGCTCATGAGGAATGGCTGAGAAAGTCACTAGAGGAAATTATATGAAGGAACTGAGAGCCCATTGTTTGAGATAAAACTTCCAAGAAAATGTTAAAGTCACCAAGTATGGCAAATCATGCAGAGTCAATGGAAAGCCATTGATCCAGGTTCCAGTGGAGGAAAAATGGAAATTCTGCAGGGAAATGAAAGGCAGGAGATAAAAAGGAGCAGATTTTGTTTGTAACAAAAATCCCTTCAGCAGTTAGGGGAATGAGAGTATATGTAAGATAAATGATGTAGGAAGGAAAATTCAAAGGAGAAAATACATACAAATATATAGGGAAATAAAATTTAACAAATTCCATGTAAACAACAGCACTGTCTCCTCCACTGCCTCATTTGGAAGCTGAGTTCCTTCCTGTGGCCTGAAGGATGAATCAGGTTTACACAAAAGGGTTTTTTGTGTTTAGTTTAGTTTAGTTTTGTTTTTCGGTTTTCAAAACTGATAGCTAACATTGGAATTATTTGATCACAAATGTGACATTTTGGAGCATGTACATTAAATGAATTCATAGTGAATCAGCAATAAATACACAGATGATATGTAGACTGGCCCTAGTCTGGAAGTATTTCTTCCATTAAAACTTTCCCTGGCCTGAGTATTTTATAGCAATAATAGGAGAAAGAAAAATAAGCCCACAGGAAAAAAAGATAAACTTTTGACTCTCATTTTCTCTTCCCTTTAAGAGTTTTGTATCCTAGTATACATCTCATTGCCTTCTCATTGTGATGCTTTGACAATCTTATTTTGCCATTGATTGGGGAAGAGATTTTTCTCCTAAAGAAAAGTTAGGAAAGTAGACTGTGTCACTGAGAAGTAACTGAGTGTGCAGGACCTTGAATTTTTCTTTGCAGGTAGCAGTTCACCAAATGGGGTTCAAAGTCAGCCAGTCAATCTGATTAATATTAAATATTTTAAGAAACTGTGAATATTTCAGAACATTTATTTATTAAGTTATCCATAAGGTAAGATGCCAAATGATTTTCTTGTATTTATCTTAGATGAAATATTTAGTAGATTATTAACAATTGTTTATTCTGGATTCACCAACATACCATATGGGACATTACATATCATCACCCCTTTATGCATTCTCCAATATAATATTTGCTTCATAAATAATTAGTGGACATGCTGAGATTTGAAAGCTAAATTTAGGGTGGCAGTGGTAGATTTCTTGATGAGATTATTTTTCTCATGAAGTTTCTGTTCAGATTCTCAAAAAAATTGTAGCGTGACTACTGATTTAAAATTTATGTGAGTGGATTCAGATACTATTTTTTGTTTTCTGTTTCTAGACTGTAAATATTACAGTGTTATTCTCTTTGATGTTAAAATCTGTGTGTGTGTGCATCCGTGTGTGTTGGTGAATATGCATGTGCACACAGAGAAGAAGGAAACGTAGAATACAGGCGGGATGGGTCTCAACCAGAGGCAAGTTTGCCACACCAGAAAACACATTTTGAAATGTCTGGAGACATTTTTGATTGTTATAATTGGGTTGGGTGGGGTGTGCTACTGACACCTAGTAAACAAAAAAATGCCAATAATACTGCAAAATTTTGTGCAATGCATAGGACAGAGTCCAGCAATAAAGAACTGCCAGGCCTGAAATGTCAACACCTGTAAAGTTAAGAATCCCTGGCCTAGTCAAAGATAGCATCAGCTTAAAATTTTTACAAGGACCAGATAATTTGAGTTTTGCTTAACATTGCAATGAAGAAATGCTTTATGAAGTATTTCTCAATTTTCAATTTTTTATCTGCAAGTTCTAACCTGCCGGATATTGACATAATGACTAAAGTTTTGAACATAATCCTCCTTCTGATGAAATGGGTCTAATGTGACCTTCATCATATGGTTGCTGGAAAAATGAAATGACATGCATATATTTTAAAATACTTATAGCAGAATGAATGCCCAACACATTAGTGTTTTCTTCATTTTCCACAATGTTGTAATAATTTTAACAATTTTGCATATGTAAAAAAACTTATAGCAGAATGAATGCCCAATACTTTAGTGTTTTCTTCATTTCCCACAGTGTTGTAATAATTTTAACAATTTTAAAAGATTATTTTTTAACATTTTAGTAAAAAAAAGCCTATAGATATTTTAATCTGTATAATAATAAAAAAGGAATTATTGATTGTTAATAATTCCCTTTGCTTTTTTCCTCTGAACTCTTTATGATTTGCTTCAGCAAAAATTGTTTTAGTACCTTATTCATGATTTAAAAATGGGAAATTTTAGAGACTGTTGCATTGGGTTAGAAAGTAAAGCTATTTATTTCTTTTAGTAACCTTAAGACCAAAAAAAAATTTCTAAAATGAAATATTTAAAGTAATTCTTTTCTTGAAGAAAAAAAGACTTGTATATATGCATATATAAGTTCCATATATTTAAATAGACCTCAGAATATTCTAGAAGATTTTCTTTAAAAAATACAGTTTTAACCCCCTTAGCAAGATGTTTCTAGTTATTTTTTATTCCACATAAAGAGTAAAATATTCTGGTAATATTTTATACAAATATAATATGAAAAACTTGCATCATTCAGAAATTTGTGATTGCAGGTTAATGAAAATATAGTAAAATTTAGTGAATGCTTATATTCCACATCTTCATACATAATGCAATCTTAAATCCTGAGTTTTTCTTTCCTTGGCAAGGAAGAGATCAAAGTTTTCATGCAATTGAGACATTTCAATATGCATACATTTTCCTCCCATTTCTTTCCTTTCCTCAGGCAAGCACACAACTTTAAAATAAAATTGCCTGTTTAGTAGTTTTTATTTAATTCTAGAATCCTTCAGAAAGTGTTAAATGTCTATCTGACAAGGTTAGCTATTTTTCAGCAAACATTATAAATTCAGAGTTTAAGTAGTCATGTACTTTTATGATGCATATAAAAACAGACACTCTTGAATTTATGGATTTTTCCATTCCATGCAATACTTGAGAGTTAATAACAGTTTCCTCTTCTTTATCACAACGTGTGACCCACATTTATACCAGAATAAGATGTCTGAGAGTTCTTTTGAGAGACTTAAAAATTGTTGGTTTCTTAATATGAGGATCACATAGGTATATGCAAGATTAACCATTGTGAAAGAAAATTCTGACATTTGTAATTATTTATTTTAAAATAGTTATTTTATTTTAAACCTGAGGAATGAATAATGCTAACAAATGTAAGAGATAAGAACTGATCTGGTCCCTGTGTGGTAGGGAGGTATTGATTAGGATGTTGAAGATGTCCTGGTGAACACTCAAGATTTTCTAAAAATCATAAGGTTCCACAGAGTTGCTTGCATTTTTCATTTGTTTTCAATGTAAGGCTAGTGACTACAGTTTGCCTATTAAAGTGAAGTTATCTAGTTTTAACCAAAATGTCATTCCTAAAATGAAGTAGTCTTAAGAAAGACTCCCCCAGAGAAATTGTAGCTCAGAGAGAGCTCAGAAATTGTAGCTCACACTAACTTGAAAGCAGGAACTAGTAAGAAAGTAGAACTGTTCTCCTTTCACTAGCAAGAAATCTTTGTAAGCACCATTGTGAGAGAAAAACAGTGGTAACTTAATAAGACTTGGCAATAAATGAATAAAAATATTGATATTATCATATTATTGAAATACATATTTGTGTCCACTACCATGAACAATAAACCACTGATACGCATTTAATAAATTTTGTAGTTTTGTGAGGCATCTTTTTAAACACTTATATCCACTAAAAACTATGTAAAACTTAAGTAAATGAGAAACAGACTTTTTGAAAATCTTAATCTTAAAATATTAAGCTAATTTTCTCAGGGGGCATAAAAATGAATAACATAATTCTCACTATTATTATAAACATACATTAATAGAATCTTTTCATTTTATAAAAACAGAAAGCATTAGCAATATGTTAGCAAGAACAAAAAGGTTCTCTGTCTCTAGCAAGTAAAATTAATTGATTTAACAAAATTTCTTTTTTCATCTCATGTGTTTAAACTTTCTATTTCTTATTATATATATATATATATATATATACACTAGGATATATAATAATGCTGTGTAAACATATCTCTGTTTCTATTTATCTCTATGCACACACATATGCACATATAAATATATATACTGCAAACATAACTTTTTTTTTGAGATGGAGTCTTGCTCTGTTTCCCAGGCTAGAGTGCAGTAACACCACTTGGGCTCACTGCAACCTCTGCCTCCTGGCTAAAATGATTTTCTTCCTTCAGCCTTCCAAGTAGCTGGGACTAAATGTGTGCACCACCACACCAGGATCTTCCTTTCTTTCTCTCTCTTTTTTTTTCTCTTTCTTTCTCTTTTCATTTTTTGTTTTCTTTCTTTTCTTTCTTTCCTTCTTTCTTTTTTCTTTTCTTTCCTTTTTTTCTTTCTTTTTTTCAGTAGAGATAGGGTTTTACCATGTTGTCCAGGCTGGTCTTAACTTCTTGACTTCAGGAGATCCACCTATCTCGGCCTCCCAAAGTTCTGGGATAACATGCATGAACCACAGTGCCTGGACTTAATATCATTTTTTAACTGATAGAGATATACTACCAAAAATATTTGGAAGGAATGGCTGTAATACTAGGACAAAAAATTTGATACATTCTTTTTCTTCAAAGAAGCTGCAAATGATAAAAGTAAAATGGCAAATAACAATATTTTTATTTTCCTTTAATAATCCATAAAAGAGAAGACGTGGAGATATTGATTATGATGATAAGGCAGTTACTTGCTGAAAAGTTTAGATTATTAAACCATTTAAACAGTAAATAATAACATCAGCAATTTAGCTCTTTTTTAGAGTTTTAAAGACAGAAATCATTCGCAATTTGTCCAGTATGAATATATGTCACATAATAATATTACGGAATGCTTTCACACTGTTTGTCTTGTTTTAATTTTGACAAATGAAACAATTTAGGTTCTATTTAGATTTTATGTTTTTGTTTCATTTTACATAAAAGAAATCTGAGGTTCAGAAAAATTCCTACTCACTCAAGCACACATCTAAGTACAGACATAAATTCCTTTCTCTTTTTTTCCTCTCCTAAACTGGTAATTAACACTGATGCTGTGTTCATAAATGCTCCCCAAATTTATACCATTGGTATGCTAACAGTTACTGCTGTTTCTCTTATCGTTAGATAGCTTATATGATGACACAGCCAAATGACTGACGGCAATCGTTTTTAAACTTTTTTTATTTTAGGGAAAGAACAAAATATAGTGAGTTGATTTGTGTCACTCCAAAATGTGTATGTTCAAGTCCCAACAGCCAGTACTTCAGATTGTAACCATATTTGGAAATATAGTAATTCTTGGTAATTCTATTTAAAGAAGTGATTAATTTAAAATGAGCCTATTATGGTGGGTCACTAATAGAATTATTACGGGGTTTTTTTTTTTTTTTTAGTAAGAGGAGTCTTGCTTTGTTGTGTTGCCCAGGCTGGAGTACAGTCAGGCAACCTCTGCCTGCCTCAATTCCCCAGTAGCTAGGACTACAGGTGCCCACCAGCATACCTGGCTAATTTTTGTATTTTTAGTAGAGACAAGGTTTTGGTATATTAGCCAGGCTGGTCTCAAACTCCTGAACTCAGGTGATCACCCCCACCTTGGCCTCCCAGAGTCCTGGAATTACAGGCATGAACCACCACACCTGGCCCAATTATTACTGTTCATGTAAGAAAAGGAGGGACATGTACACAGAGGATGATTATGTGAAGAGGGAGCAGGAAGGCAGCCATGTAAAAACCAAGGAGAGAGGCCCCTGGAGAAACCAAGCTATCCTATGGAACTCGGAGAAAGTGAATAAGGGTTGCTTAAGCCACCCAGTCTGATATACTTTTTTATGACAGCCTTAGCAAACTAACATGGGAATCATCTTTAACTGTCTTTTAATGGACGAATATTTTTATTTCAGAAACTTACTTTATCATGATAGACTCAATGTGTTGGCTGGGCGAGGTGGTTTACTCTTGTAATCCTAGCACCATGGGAGGCCTAGGCGGGCAGATCACTTGAGTTCAGGAGTTCCAGACCATCCTAGCCAACATGGTGAAACCCCATGTCTACAAGAAATACAAAAATGAACCAGGAGTGGTGTCGTGCGCCTGTAGTCCTAGCTACTCAGGAGACTGAGGCATGAGAACAACTTGAACCCGGGAGGCGGTGAGCAGAGATTGTGTCAGTGTACTCCAGCCTAGGGGATAGAGAGAGACTCTGTCTCCCAATATATGGGTGTGTGTGTGTGTGTGTGTGTGTTTGGGTTTATGTATGTATTTGTTGATGTGTATGGAAATATTACATATGGATGACTGTAGCACAAAATTATTTCTGCTCCTCTTCCTGGATACACAGCAAACACTGCAAAACTACTTTATCAGCCTCTCTTGTAGCCAGTGTGGTCATTGGACCGAATTCTTTTAAATAATGTAAGAGCTGAGTCTGCTGCTGTAATCCTCCAGCCTTTAACCCAGCAGATGTGGTGTCTCCATTTCTCTCTTCTCCCTTTTGTACATGCACTGGGCATGATAGACCTGCTTTATCGTATGAACAATGGCAAGGCCCTAGAAGACAGTGAAGTGCTATTTAAAAAGTAGCCTGAATCCCAGTGTGGAAGAGAGCTAGCTACCAACCAGGAACACCTACCTGTACAATAAATAAACAAACAAACAAATATAAACCCTTTGAGTCTTTCTGTTACCGTGGTTTAACCTACGTGAATGGTAAGTTTTAATATAATATTTTTTTAAAACTTTAAGTACGTTCTGTCATTTTTCACACTCTAAGGTGCAACTGTATGGACATTTTCAGGACTCTTATTCTGTAATTCTTGACTTCTGACTCTTAGGTAAAATTAACATTTAAATCTTATTTCCCATTATATTTGAGAGCAAAGCCTCTTTCAGGTTTTCTGTTTATCTTGAAGGCTTTTCTGCTTGGCTTGCTTAATGTGCTGATTTGCACAGCGAGATGAACTTCAGCTCACCTTTCACACCTGAAAGCTTATATTCTGATGAATATAGCAAACATTGTGAAAAAGCACTAATATGCACAAAATTTGTCAATTCTCCACACCCCCTGCATTGCAAAGGCTCTCATTAAGACCACAAAATGGCAGAATGCAGATGGTGTTCATGAAAAGTTCTCTTTCTAGGTACCACATGTAATATGTTAGATGCCTTTACCTGAAGAAATTACATGATGAATAGAAGCAGTTTTAGAAAATAGTTATGTATATTTGACTACATTCATAACTATTTTAAACTGTGCTTTAGAGTCCTGGTTATTATGCAGTCTTATGAGAGAGTGTAGTTTTTATAAACTATAGAATATTGGTTCATTCTGAAACACTTACTGTACTGCCACCTTCCTTGCTCTTGGGCATATAATCCAGAGGTTATTTCCAAGATTTAGATACCTTTACCCCTTCAAGTATAGAGAAATTAGATTAGAAATTTCTTGAGTGATTATCTCATATTAATTCTTGCTTTTACCAGAAACTAAGCTATACTCAAGATATCAATCTCTACCCAGTAGAGGAAATTTCTCACAATCCCATGGTAAATCATTCATTGTTAGAAATGACAAATGACACTGAAGTAAATGCTAGGAATTTAATGTATTCTGTATACCTAAGTTTCTGCTCACCTATCCATCCTCCAACAAGTTACCACCATTTGTCCCTCAAAATAAGTTGCTGTACAGTTTAATACAACTCTTAAGGACAAAGGAAATTACAAAAACAATGATATTTGAAATAATTGGAAGGCAAAAAAAAGTTCTGTATGTGTTTATATATTCACATAATGATATGAGAGAAATAAAAATATTTTTAAATACCAAGAAAGTGTAAGCTTTCCCAGGATTATTTCAAAAATGTATATGCTTCATTCCCCTGGCCAAGTTTCCCTTCTTACCTATGTCATCCATTACACCAAGAACTTCAGGTTTTTTAAAACATCCTACCCTTATGCTAATTGCATTGATAATGTGATCTATGATAACATAATGAAGATGTAAATTGAGGTGATCCAGACTATCTTAATCCATGTTGAAATCCCTGAGACAGTCAGTTGCATTGTTTTAAACCAATACACATACAAGAATAATAGAACTCATTTGTCTGATTAATCTTAAGCCCTTAGAGCCAGCACTAGTGCCTGGCTACTTATATACTAACGTGTATATAAAATCATGTGCAGAATGTACACATGATTTTCAAATTTAAATATAATAAAATGTTAAAAATATAACTTGGAATGTTTATGCTTAATTACATTTAACTCTACCATGTTATATAATGCATTTTGGGAGTGAGAGGTGCCGTAAAAATTTTATAATCTAATTGGAAAGAGTTCACATATTCTTTTCTTTTTTTCTTTTTTTAGATGGAATCTTGCTGTGTCACCCAGGCTGAAGTACAGTGACTCAATCTTGGCTCACTGCAATCTTTGCCTCCCAGGTTCAAGCTATTCTCCTGCCTCAGCCTCCCAAGTAGCTGGGATTACAGGCATGAGCCACCACACCCAGCTTATTTTGTGTTTTTAGTAGCGACAGTGTGTCTCCATGTTGGCCAGGCTGGTCTCAAACTCCTGATCTCAGGTGATCCACCCTCCTCAGCCTCCCAAAGTGATGGGATTATAGGCATGAGCCACCACACCCAGCCTGTTCTGTATTTTTTCTAATTGGGAGTATTAAGACTCTTTAAAATTTAGTTGTATATGGTTCTTGTGAAAATTTAATAAAATTGGGCACACGGAAGTCTAAAGAAGTTCTTTAGTTTGTTCTGTAGTGCATAAAAAGGAGAAGTTGGGCTAATTTGAGAATCCTTATTTGTGGTTCACTTACCTATTTTTTATGGTATATGCACACTTTTCCTCATCCTTCTAAACATTGTTTTACTCCCATGTCCTCTTTTCACTAGTTACTTTTCACTAATAACACAACATAGTGAGGGAAGTTTCTATCAGGGGCATTTTTCTAGTTGACCAGTTTAGGGCTCGTCAAGACGAATTCTTTTTGCCTTTACGGTGACACCAAAGATGTTGTAGAATGATCCAGTTTGCTGCTGTGGGTCTCCTTCCATTTAAGTGGGTAGGCATGAATGGTTAATCTAGTAAGTCTGCTCGTGTGAAAATAATTTCTTGTAGGAAAAAAACAAAAAGGCTTACTTATTTTTTAAGCATTCACATAATATTAAGGACTATCATTCTTGGTACACTGATAATCAAAACAAAGGCATCAAATTTCACATCTAAAAAATAGCAACATAAAGATTAAAAATTTAAATGATATAATAAGCTATAAATAGCTTTTTTTTCACATTTTAGTGCAAAGCAATTTTAACATAATTTTACGTAAGAGCAGGACTTTTAAAAAATACTTTAGTTATAGTTATGTCTTGGTTAATTATTTTAATTTAGTCCTAATACAAGGATATACATTTTTTTTTCTAGAATTTGACTTCCATGAAGAGGTTGCTCTGAAGATGTGACTATTTCTAAAGCTCCTTGGAAGTCAGGAAATCTTGGTGGTATTCCTAGATTAAACATGAGAGAACTGTCATGAATCAGGAAAATCTGAAGTGTACATAAATATTCAAGAGTGTTTTTGTCCTCAAAGAATTACGTTAATTGTGGTCAAAGTCTTGTATTCATGTAATTTTTACTTCCTCTGGAGTATCTAGCAGAGTTCTAGGCAAGTGATGAATTTTAGTATCTGTTAGATACAAATATTAAATAAATATTTGTTAAATAAATATTAAATAGATATTTGTTAAATAACAAATATTAAATAGATATTTGTTAAATAACAAATATTAAATAGATATTTGTTAAATAACAAATATTAAATAGATATTTGTTAAATAACAAATATTAAATAGATATTTGTTAAATAACAAATATTTAATAGATATTTGTTAAACATGTGCGATTTAATACCATGACAGGCAGCAGGTCATTTCAAATTTTTAATTTTTTCTTTGTAACCAAGCACCTATATCTTAGAATTTTGAAACTATTATCATTTTATTCTTTCTCATGAGACTGAGTCTTTGGAAGTCTCTGCAGATCGAGTTCCCATTTGGCTGATGTTGGAGATAAGTCAGTGAGAGCTGGCTGGTCTAAGATGGCCATAGCTGAGATGCACCAGCTCTGCTCATTGTAGTCTCGAATACTACAGTTGGCCAGTCCAAGGTAAATGGGCAGCATTCCAAGAGAGGGGCAGCATGCCAGGTTGCTGGAGGGCTAGGCTCAGAATGCCACACTGTGACTGCCCTGCATTCTATTGTCCAAATCGAGTCACAAGACCAGCTCTGATTCAGGGGAGAGAGAAAGCAGGTCCACCTCCAAATAGGAAGAAGGATAATGACACATACAAATAGCATGCATAATGGGGAGCTGAGGTCAGCAGGGGAAGTTTTTGCAATCAACATTTGAAACATTCAAGCAAAAACAAAATAGGAAGAAGTCAGGATATTCTCAAGGCTTAGAAATGCAATAAGCTGAATTTACTAGTAGTTACTTTTTTTTTTTTTTTAATCCCGTGAGCAAGTTACAATGACAGAAAAAATAAATCCACAATTTGTGTCAGCAAAATTAGCTTCATTCAAATGACTTATGCTATTCAACAAAACAGAACAATCAGTTAAGGTCCCACTAATTACCTAGCAGTGGATTTGTCAAAGCCCTAATTTTCACAAACTGTGCATTGCTACTAATAGTACATTGCTTCTACTTGGAGAGACTTTCTGGCTTTTCTGCTATATATATATTTGGTGTTGGTTTTTCTTTGAGCTTTCTGCAATCCTTCCCATGTAAATTTATATCAGTTGCCACAAAAATCCATTTATACTACCAAGAATTATTGGCTTAGTAATTCTGATGATGTTAATTTTTCTGTGAAGTGATTCACAAAACAACAAAAGCTTTTGATAAATAAATTCTGGAACATTTACTAGCATTTAAAAATGACATATTTAAACTCTTCGGACTTCTATCGCTTTTGGCTTGTGGAGACAGGAGAAGGAGATTAAAAGTTAACTATTTTATCAACATTAATGTACAACTTTAAATAAAAGATGTATATTTTATTAGTAGCATTAATCATTTAATGAACAATTCTATTTTTTTCTTTACTAAAGTCGATATTTTTATCATTATGCAAATATCCATACAGAAGATATTAAGCTGAATGGAATCAGTGTGAGAATAAAGGAGGCTATAATCCAAGATGCGGATCTGATGTTGCATCTTGTGGGGCATCTAGATTCGAGTATGAAACTTTACATAAGGAAAGCAAGAGGATGGATTATCTGGTACTCTACTATAGCTACAGATGAACTACCTAGAAGAGTGGGCTCTCATTCATTTCCCCCAGAATCCGACTTTCTGCTGTTTCTGGAATGGAGGGTCCACATCTCTCTCTCCAAGATTTCACTTTTTGACCTATGGTGATCCAGAATTGCTAGTTAAAATTAATGCTAATGACATATCTATCTCTTCCTCCTTCTTCTTCTTTTGCTTAGTAATTACTTAATTTACTATCTAGGGGATAGCACTGTAAGCTTTGCACCCTAAGCTTATTTAATTGTATCAGGATAGTGAAAGATATGAGAATCAGAAACTAAGCAGATTAAAGTACAGTTAATCTACACACAGTCAAATCCATACCAAGGTAAAATTAGTGAGTATTACACATACCCTGCAGCTAAAGGAGAGCCTATATTTCAGAAATATTGCTTTTATACTTTAAAAATTTGTTGTGAGATTTTTTGTTTAATATTCCACTTAGAAAATCAGTTATTAGGGATCATCAGTTGCTAAAACATTAATCATAAGCACTAGTAGTGACTTGAGAGAAAATGAAGTAAATTATTAAAAATCAAAGTACACATGTAATTTAGAGAACACTTAGGTGAAATAAGTAAATTAGTTCAACCATTGTGGAAGACAGTGTGGCAATTCCTTAGGGACCTAGGAATAAACATTCCATTTGACTCAGCAATCCCATTACTGGGTATATATCCAAAGGACTATAAATCGTTCTACTATAAGGACACATGCACACGAATGTTCATTGCAGCACTGTTTACAATAGCAAAGACCTGGAACCAACCCAAATGCCCGTTGATGATAGACTGGACAGGGAAAATGTGGCACATATACACCATGGAATACTATGCAGCCATAAAAAATGATGAGTTCGTGTCTTTTGTAGGGACATGGATGAACCTGGAAACCATAATTCTCAGCAAACTGATGCAAGAACAGAAAATCAAACACTGCATGTTCTCACTCATAGGCAGGTGTTGAACAGTGAGAACACAGGGACACAGGGAGGGCAGCATCACACACTGGGGTCTGTCAGGGGAAGATAGGGGAGGGACAGAGGAGGGTGGGGAGTTGGGGAGAGATAGCATGGGGAGAAATGCCAGATATAGGTGATGGGGAGGAAGGCAGCAAATCACACTGCCATGTGTGTACATATTCAACAATCTTGCATGTTCTTCACATGTACCCCAAAACCTAAAATGCAATTAAAAAAAAAAAAAGAAACAAAGAAAAAAACGAAAACAAAAAAAAATGTTTGTTTTGAAATAGTAGATTTAAATTTTCCAGTTTGTATAACTCACTCAAGGGCTAAATACAAATTTAATTGTGTTAAAGAGTTGTCACTGTTTTAAAATTCCCCTTATTAAACTGTTATTAAAATAAAAAGAAAGGCAAAATAAGAAGGTTCAAGTTTAGTTCATTCTAGAAGAGACCTAATTACAAGCCTACCACTTGTAAGCAAAATATGTATATTGGTGATGTTGGGGTTCAGGGGTTCAGGGGAGCCCTCAGCTCCCCTGAGAGGACATTTCTCCAGGTTCTTGGTCTATCACTTTCTCAAGAATGAGAGAGGAGACCACGGCGCAGTGCATTCGTGAAATAAATACCAGACCCCCAAAGTGTTGCAGAAAAGTGATTTATTTAGGTAGAGAGAGAAAAAAGAAGAGAGAAAGTAATAGCTCTCACACTGAATGAAAGAAAAGCCGCTCTCACACTGAGTGAGAAGGGTTCCCAGAGGGAGAAAACCACAGAAGGAAAACTCCCCTCATACTGAGTGAGAGGATCCAGAAAGATGAAATCCAGGAGAGGAAAGACAGCTTCCACACTGGGTAGAAGGGGACCCCAGGGGGGAAATCCAGGAGGGGAAAGAGAGCTCCCACTATGTGGGAGGGGATTCCAGAAAGCTGGAAATCCGGTGTGGGTGAAGGAGCGGGAGAAGTTATCCTGGGAGAAATTCCCACCTCCCCAAGTTCCTCTGGCCAATGGAAGGAGTTTCTTTAAACTTCCACTGAAGTGATTGACTCTTAGATTCTTCCCCTGCTAGCGAAATTTAAACATACACCATTAAATCTCCCAGATAGAGAGAGATGGGATGGGGGCATGGCACTGGGAAGTTCTTGCCTTTAAAACTACCCTACTTGCGGACCCAGAAAGAGAACATATCCCCTCAGTACCCTTGCTCAGAATATAGATATAGCCTTCTCAAATTTCTTTTGTAATAACGAAGGCTCTCCCCCTACAGGGCTGCAATTGACTTAAACCTGTCATGTAAGAAAATTTTACAGTAAGTCAAACCTTGAAATAACATTGTGACATCTGAATTCCTCTGGTTTATAATGATCCTCTTTATCGTTAGTGAAAAAGCAAAAACACTGGTAGAAATATGTTAGTAAATACTAGTTTAAATATAAAAATTCCAATTAAATACCACATGATTATTTCAATTTCTAGCCAAAAATAACTCAAAACCCTAATGTAACTGTAAAGTAACAGTTGAATTTTATTTTCTTCTTACTACCCTAGTAGTAGTTAATAATTAAAGAATGTTAACCCTTTCCGTAGTAGAAGTCATGTCTCTATGTTATGTTTGTATATCCTCATTATTTAGTATTACCCTGGCATTTAGTAGGCATCTCACAACTGTATTTGTTGAGTGAACCAATTATCAATGGCTGAGTAAAAATGAATAAAGTTTAAGACTGAGAGTGATTAGACTGCTTGTTAGCCCAAAGGAAAGATTTATAAACAGAGAAATCCTAGTATAGTCATAACTGTTAGAAATGAGAAGAAAATATTTTGTGATGGTTGTTGCTGCTGATGCTATTTATTCTCCAAGACTTTAATCAACATTTCATACAGTTCAATGGAAAAAATGTGATTTATTAGTATATTAGGACCTAGGTCTGTTGAGCCTCTAAATGAATGAAATATCTTAAGCCTTCTTGTTTCCCCCAGTACCAATTAAGCCAGCAAAATCTACAACCATCTCCAAAAGCAAATAAGGTACCTTTCATAAACTCAGTATCTGACATATTCTTCCATTGGCTTTGTTCTCAGCTTTGCTGAATTCATTGAAAATGGAAACTCTCATTTTATGAAAAGAAATAGTATTACCTTAAAACAACTCAAAAATGTGGACTTAAATACTGCAATTATTTTATTTTTCTTATATAATTGTGAAAAATACTGCATTATTTTATTTTCTTATATAATTGTCAATTTTCTTCTGTGTGGTGTGGAGATTACAATTCTTAAGTCATGGCTAAATGCTCTTATCTGGTAAATAGTCAACTAAGTTTAAGTCTTTATATACCCTTTGGACACAAATTAGTTAAAAAAATTCAAACCTCTCTTTCCTCAAATCTTGTGTCCTTAATCATCAGCCAAATGTTCTAAATAAATAAATGTAACTCAGATGTAAAAGAAAGCTGGAGATTTTGATCTCAGCTATTCAGATTATTTAGTTCCTGGGTGTTTATACTGATCAAAATCACCAGAGTCTTGTTCAAACCACCTCTTCTGTTTACCTGTGTAAACACGGAATGTATTATGTTGATGTAGTTTTATGGAGAAAAATTGCTAGAACTTTGGAGAATAACTCAAGCGTTTTATCTATGTTTGCACTAAACCTAAACTTGGATTGAATATCATCCTACTTATATTATTTGCTAAAAAAATAACTAGTAGATCTGAGCCATCTCAAGATAAATTTTGCATTTTTCTTAAATGAACAGCATATACTTAGACTTGATGTTTTGTCTTACAGTATTCGATATTTTCTGCTTTTAGGAGAGGAAACAAAGACTTAACAATGATTTAAAGCAAGAAATACTTTAGTTGTAAAAAAAAATAAATCAAGTGTGTAAGCAGTTCATTTTGCAAATGCTTTCCAATTTTTCAATCCATGCCTTTTTTACCTGTTTATATAGTTTTTTAAGGGGATTCTTATAAGAGCAAAATTAATTATGCATTTTTCCCTCTTTATCATCTTCCATTTTTTGGGAGGGTGTGGATTGGATTTTTGTTTGTTTGTTTGTTTTGTTTTGTTTTTGAGACAGAGTCTTACTCTATCACCCAGGTTGCAATGCAGTGATGCAATCTTTGCTCACTGCAATCTCCGCCTCCCGGGTTCAAGTGTTTCTGGTGCCTCAGTCCCCCAAGTATCTGGGACTACAGGCGTGCACCACCACACCCAGCTAATTTTTGTATTTTTATTAGAGACAGGGCTTCACCATGTTTGCCAGGCTGGTCTCAATCTCTTCACCTCCAGCAATCAGCCTGCCTGGGCCTCCCACAGTGCTAGGATTACAGGCGTGAGTCACCACGCCTGGCCTGGAAATTTTCTTAAGACTACCTGCATCCTGCTTATTAGTATCAGTGGTATTCCTTTTATGTCATTCTGCGTTTTCAGAATTTAGGATGTCAGAGAAGAAGAGTCAGGAAATTTATTAGAAAATATTCAAGTTTGTGCTATTCCAAGGCTACAAATGCAATCTCCTGGCCTGTTCACTGTTGGTCACTGGTGAAGAGATCAAGAGAGAAGATGGCAAATGTAGCATTATTTCTTATAGTGTCATTGAGAATGCATTCAGTTTTCTAATTGTGATAATTATATGAGGCATTTTGCCTTTAATATGCATGTTATAATTAAACCAAATCCTTACTATTATGTTTTTATCAGATAGAGTCCCAGCAGGAAATAGGGAGCCCATTCAAACTTAGCAAATTAAAGATAACTAAATAATGGAATTAATGTTGTAGATGTAGTCAGACTTTGGGTGAGCCAGCAGGGAGTAGTATAGGCCTTCAGGGTTGGCAACAGTAGGGAAACTTCACCAAGCCTATAATTGAAGGATTGTGATTGGTTACAGTGTCCAGAAAGAGTGGCTGTCTGGACCAGTCTACCTCATGGGAATTGGGGCTTCTATAGAGGGATCCTATTGCTCCAGGGTAACTCAATATGTGTCTCAGTCCATTCAGGCTTCTATAACAAAACAGCATATACTGGGTTGAGACATTGATCACCACCTGCAGCAGCCTGTCCTGCAAACCCTGACTCCATGACAGATGAATAAATGCACTCACACACCAGGTACAGTGAACGAGTGGGCTGGGGCATTCATCAGCTGCTCTTAGAGGGTGATTGTAGCTACCCAACCACCCACTAGCTGTTCCTCTTTGCATTTATTCAGTATAGATTTAATAACAGAGGCTTTGAGTAAACACACTTGTGGATGATTAACATAGTTAAGAGAATAGTTCTTTAAAAGATTAAAGCTTAAGTACTGATGCCCAGAGCAAACACCATTAATTGGTAATTTCCCTGATTAACCTGCCCCTGAGAGTGCCATCCAGCTCAAAGCTTACATGAGTAAACAAGTTAGAGTAGACACAAAGGAATGTGAAGTAAATAGACTTAACTAGGGAAGCTTCTATTACCTCTGATCTTTACTCTACGACCTAATGCTCTAAGGTAAGAACTGGCTGCCTTCAGCCTGTTCCATTATTACAAGGAATGAAAACCTTTTGGCCTTCCAAAAGGTTTGAAACTAGACTTTATAACTTTTCTTAATATTTCCCTTAATATTTTGCCAACCATCCTGCATTAATCCCAACAATGAGTGGCTTGTACATCACAAAATGTATTTCTCAGAGTTCTGGAGCCTGAGAAGTCCAAGATCAAGGAGCTGGCAGAGTCGGTCTCTCATAAGGGTCAACTTTCTGGTCCATAGACAGTGCTGGACCCTCTCATGATGGGAGGTGTGAGAGGTGTTTCTTGGGCTTCTAAGGCACTAATCTCATTCTTCCTAGACCCTAAAATCCATAACCATTTAGGAACATTACAACTGTCACCTCCTCATTGAGGCATTCCAGAACCACCCAATTAAAAACATCTCCCAATTCCAGAACCACCCAATTAAAAACACTGAGTCATTCTTAACAAACTATCTTTCTCATTTATCTCATAACAGATTCTACACCATAAAATCTATCTTGGTCCTTTATTTGCTGCCTTATCCATTTATGATAATTTAGGTTTCCAGTCTAAGCACATTGACTTTCTTGTTGATTACTGTATATTCTGTTTTCAGGACAGTTCCTGATCCATGCATTATTTAGTTTACATACCCAGCTTACTTTTTTCATAGATAGGAAACCTGCAGCACAGATGGGTACAAACTAGTAAGTGGTATGACACTGAAGTATCCGCTCAATTATCCTTAACTCCTTTAGGAATCACCACTAAGTTATACTGCTTCCTAAACTCACAATTTGAAAGACAGTATAGTTTTGCTTTGAAATTAGACTCATTTGAAAACAAGTGTGTAGTTTACAGATACAAACATTACTAAGTCAATGTTAGTTGTAGAGTGGAGAATTCAAAATATTAACTATATATCAGTAAGTCTATATAATGGTAGTTTTAGAATATACATTTCCATTTTTAATATTTTCCAATCTATGACAGTTAACTTAAAGAGTACATTTTGTTTTAGACTGTTATTTACAGAGTTTGGGCAAAAATAGAAATGGCTTGTATGATAAAATGCCTCACATTTTGTTTAAAAAAAAATCTACTTTCAGCCCTTGTTGAACAGAAACTATAGTTTACATCTCCTTTTTATTTTATACTTTAGTTAAGTCTCATTCCTCTTCTTTTTACTCTCTGCCTTTGGAATCATATCCAATTGAAATATGGAGAATGATATCACCTTGGTCAAAATATAGACATCTTTTTGTTCATTCACAGAGTCATTTCCACTATTCTTCTCTAGCTTATGTTGCACATAATAAAAGCAAAAGCTAATAAAGATGTTGTTATGAGAGGTGAAATGGGTGGCAGTAGAAATAGGAAAACAAGAATGAAAAAGCAAAAAGTATTTTTAAGCATTTATAATTACACTCTTTCCACAGTTTATTTTCTTGTATAATTCCACTGGGAGCAACCCTTATGTTGGGTGTCCTTTTATTCCTTGCTGTACACAATTCTCTCTCACATCCACTGCTCCCTGAATAAAAATAAAAAAAAATTAAATTAAAAAAAACTATGTGCACAGTGGAAGATAAGACACATTTAATTGTTAATTATTCTCTCAAAACATGTCATATTTTATTCATTTCATATTTTTTATAATTTTTATATTGGTAGGCATTGGAAATGAGATGTTGTTTTCTTTATAATCATTTCATCCTATTTGTTTGCTTTTGCTTCTCAAGCTTTCAAGTCCAGTTTATTTACCAGCCTTGTACTCCTTTACCTTGCTAAGCTAAGCGCCTGGGTAGCCAGATATTTCTACATTTATGGATAGAGATGAGGACTCCACAATTCTATCCCAACTCATTTGGCTGAAAGATCCAAACACTTTCTTAGAGAACTCTCTTCTGTCATCCTGTAACTGCTCACATCATTGTAATTACACCACAATTTCAAACTAGATTTTGGGATTTCTCTAAATTTTTTTTTTTTTTGGTTATTAGAAAATGTATTGTTGAAATAATATTATCTCAATGGTCATAAATCAAGAGAGCAATTTTGGGAACAATGCAGAGTCAAAAGCTGTTGAAGTTTTAAAACACAAATACTTGAAATATTTTCTTTTAGGAAGGAGTGCTGCTGGAAGAGCCTCTTGCCCCAGTGTAGTGTCCATTAACTTGCTTCACATTCTTCCAGTGGTTGAATCATCTTATAAATTTTGATCATATACAACATAGGTCAGCTTGAAGTATGTTATAAAACTTAATGTTCTTCTTTTAATGAAGGTATAACTGGCATAAAGCATATGAACATCTGGCTAAGGTTAAATAATTTGAATGGTACTCTTAATAATTTTTTTTTTTTTTGCTTTGTTGTGAAATGTGTCTCCTTTGGTTGTTTGTCTTATTTTCACGGTGAAGGAAGGATTAATTAAGAAAAAAAATAGGCCAGGCATGGTGGTTCACGCCTGTAATCCCAGCATGTTGTGAGGCTAATGAGGGCGGATCACCTGAGGTCAGGAGTTTGAGACCAGCCTGGGCAACGTGGTGAAACCCCTTCTCTACTAAAACTGCAAAAATTAGCCAGGTGTGGTGGCGGGCACCTTTATTTCCAGCTACTCAGGAGGCTAACGTAGGAGAATTGATTGAACCCAGGAGACGGAGGTTGCAGTGAGCCCAGATCGTGCCACTGCACTACAGTTTGGGCGACAGAGCGAGACTCCGTCTCAAAAACAATAAATAAAAAATAAAAGATCTTAAAATCTCCTCAAGTCTCACCCAAACAATCAACATTTTATTATACTTAGAAAATATGAATGTTTCAATGGCCAGGAATCATGATATTGTATTTATGAGAAAAATATATGATTCAATGAGTTGGGCATTTTAGCCCTATTTATACCAGTTGTCTTTCAACTTTATATTATGTTAATTTTAATTGATGTTGAAATTATGGTAAATACGTTAGGGGGAGTGATGTAATTTTTTTTTTCAGTTCCTTGATTTCTCTGTTGACAAGCAATAGCTTTAATGTATGTTTACAAGAACCTTACTGAAATACTGCTTTATTCTCAGTTTAATAGGATAAAACCAGTGGAAAGTATTATTTTTAGAAATGTTTGATATAATATCTCTCTAGCTGAGCTGAGAGAAAGATCAATGTACATTTTTCATTTTATGAGCTCTATGATGCAAAGTCTTGAGGTATAATTCACTATTCTTCATGAGATTTTCTGATTACGTACTGTTTTTTTCTCTGAGTCCTTTTGTCTCAATCTCACAGTTTTTGGCAGGTTTGCAAGTCATTTTAGCTCCTGTCAGCCAGGATGGAATACTCTATTGGCACAGAGACATAAATATTTTACTTTTCAGTAATACCAACATGGCTCTCTGTCTGATGTTCTTTAAACTTAATTTGGCAAGATTCTTTTTAAATGTTGCCTGCCCTTTACTCAATAAAACTCATGTTCAGATGCTACAAAAGTTGTATTTTCTTGCTTGAGATTTCTAATGTTTTTAAGATCGTATTAGGATATGTGAGCACCAGTTGAAAATATTTGATCTTTACTACTGATGGACAAGTTCTGATTGCAATACTTGGGATTTTCCTTAAGGAATGCTATAATAGCCTGACCTCCATAAGTGGCAGCCAGCAATAGGTCAGCTTTACAAATCTCCTTCCAATTTTCCAAGCCCTTTTAAATTTTGGTTTTGTCAGGAGGCATGCTTCTTATTTTTGAGTAGGCTTTTTAGACTTTCTTACTGGCTAGTATGAATAAATGTCTTAGCTTCTGACTCCAGAAAAGCCAAAAGCCATAAACACATTTTTATGCAGATAATATCTATTTAAAAATAAGAATTCTGGAAAGAAAACACTAAATGTCAAAATTAATAAAGTATATAAATCTAGGAAAACAAATCATTTAGAAATTTTGAGAAATAAACTGTGTTTTTAAAAAAAATTGGGTTAAACACATTCCAAAACTAACACATTCCAAGTCTCAGAACCTCTGACTTGGGTGTAATCAAGTGAGTAGCCCTTACTGGCTGAACAGGAGGATAAACATTTAAAGACTTTAATGCTAAGGTCTACTTGAAATCATCATTTGTATTTATTTCAAAATAATAATTTATGCCAACTAGTCCACTGTTTAAAATAATGAGTAAAATAATACCTATAATTAATTGATGTTAACCTTATCTTTACAGAAAGCACAGGCTTAGCTGGGCATGGTGGCACACACCTGTAGTCCCAGCTACTGGGGCAGCCGAGGTAGGGACTACTTGAGCCCAGAACTTTAAGGCTACAGTGAGCTATGACTAAGTAACATACTCAAAGACACATACCAGGAAGGGTCAGAGCTGAGTTAAAATTTGACCCAAATCTATCTGACCTATGTCTGAGTCTACGCTCTAAACCACTTTCTGTTAATTGAACAGTAGATGTTTTTCTTTGTGATGGATGTTATACTTCAATATGCCTCAAATGTTTTGACATATTAAACAAAATATATATAGCTTATCAATATAATTAGATTTTCAAATCTAATAAAATTAGATACAAATCCTTGAAGAAATGATCTGGCAACAATTAAATAACTAATCCATAGTACTTTTATGGTAGAGGACTCACTCTATGTTGGTACACTGTGTTTGAAAATTAAACTTTAACAAAAATTATCAATAATAATGAAATATTCTTTATTATATGGATTACATTTAATGTTATACAAAAGAACCAGCTAATTCTGTCTAGAAATTAAAAACTAGAAGAAAATCAAAAGATTATTTTGTAATTCCACTTTGCTTAACCTGATAATTTAAACTACCTATAATGTTAGCAATTTCTTATGTATTATGTTAGTAATCTATAGGTAACCCTTTCTCTACTTTTGTTAATTAATTTCAACATGTATGAAATAAAATAGTCTGCAATCAAATTCTCTTTGAGACTTATCTTACATAAACCTGGAGACTGAAATCCTTAAAGGACTTAAGGGAATATATACAATGCCATATCAAATAGAATCAGAGCTGGTTGTCTTAATATGTGTCGGCTACAAACCTCATTCTTTCCTGTAACTTTCCAGAAAATAGTATGAAACTCCCATTTACCACTTTGAGAGTTTCCTAAACCCAGTAAACCTTCGGTTCACGAATAGTTTAGACTTTTAACTTTGGGTAAGCATTAATCTTTCTATGGCTAAACATACAAGTTTAGATCTGGAGCATAGTATGGAGCTGTTCCCATAATTTTATTCAATTTGCACAGTAGACAGAGAGAAAGAAGAACGACAGTCAACTAGATATTTTATAGAAAAGGTATTTTCAGCAATAAGTTACACTATTACAGAAATGGACAACAACATTTTGATTTCAGACTGCCAACAATTTTAGTTAAGCTATTTTATAAACCATACTTTTGTTTTAATTTCCTAAACCATTTTTTAATACCTAAGTGATAGCACAAACAATACCTGGAGAAAACACCAGCTAGTAACATGTAAACCTCCTACTTGAAGAAACTCCTTTGCAGACATTTAAAAACACAGAATGCCAAGCGCAGTGGCTCATGCCTGTAGTGCCAGCACTTTGGGAGGCCGAGGCGGGGGAACACGAGATCAGGAGTTCAAGACCAACCTGGCCAACATAGTAAAACCCCGTCTATACTAAAAGTACAAAATATTAGCCAGGCATGGGGGCGGGCACCTGTAATCCCAGCTACTCGAGACGCTGAGGCAGGAGAATCGCTTGAACCCGGGAGGCAGAAGTTGACGTGAGCAGAGATGGCACGGTTGTTCTCCAGCCGGGGCGACAGTGAGACCAGACTCTGTCGCAAACAAAAACAAAAACAAAAGCAAAAACGAAAAAACAAGAAAATAGCAACAACAAAAATACAGAAACTTGAACCTAAACCTTGATGAGCTGTGGGAGCAAAAGATTACTTTATAGGGTTCCACAGTTCATTCTACCTCTCACAAGAATTGAGACTCAATATATTAGAAACACATTTTGTTAGGTAATTTGGTGTCGGGAAGCAAAGTTAAAGGCCAAGCATCTGGGGCTTCTGATTTTAGTCTGAGCTTGGCCACTATTGAATTGTATGACCAGAAGTTCCAGATGGGTCAGGGATGGTATCTCTTCCTTACTCCTCTATCTTCAAGGTTGGTCCAGTGTCTTACTGAACACTCAATAAAAGAATGAATCAATTCTCCTTCTTCATGAGAAGATAAATTTAAAAAATAATAACCATTTGCTAGCACACTTTCCAGGGAAGGATACATGTTTAATTGATTTAATCAGGACCACTTTCTGAAGGACAGAGTGTCCATTACATTCTGAATGAGAAGAGGCATTTTGTGTGGGGAGGGTCAAATGTGCGTTTATTCAGGTTTCTGGTCAACATTAAAAAGGAGGTTGTGAGAGGGATTGTAAGAAGATGATTACTTCTTCTGATGCCTTAGAAGAAGAGTTCAAAAGGAAATTGACTTTGATTCTCTTGATTTCTTGAGGAAATAGTGGAGGCCTATTTCCTCTTCTGGTGTGGTGAAATGAGGTTGCAGAGGTCAAGTACAATGAATTATGGACATGGTCATAGAAGCAGATCAGTTGAGTCGAAAAAAATAATTAAAAGTACTCTATTTCGTGGTCTTTCCTGATAAACTACAGAAAGAAGTGTTACTGATGCAACACAGTGCTTTCTGAAGGAGTGCTCCTGGGACAAATTGTTCACAGCCACCATTCTAGCAGTATGAAAGGTGTTTGAGAAATTGCTAGAATTCTCTTTCTGTTTGTTTGTTTTTGTTTCTGAGGCCATTTCTTTGGAATGAGATAATTTATATGAGAATGTTTTCCTTACTAGGTACAGCAAATTATGTAATGAGATTTTGTTACCAAAGTATTAATGTTAACTATATTTTTTCAATTTATGTAGTTTTTTAATCGTAGGATTTAAAGATAAATTATTATTTTTATTTGTATAAATGTAAGGGGTACAAGTGTAGTTTTGTTACATGGATACACTACATAGTGGTGAAGTCTAGGCTGACATGGAATTCAAATATTACTTTAAAAAAAAAACAAACAGTCTAATTAAAAATGCTTTGCAGGTAATATAGACACTTTTTGCTAACTTATAAATTCACAGCTCTGTGAGCATCTTATTATCATCTTTGATGCCTTGGAGTCCTATGACGGGCTTATAAATAGAACGGTCTCCATTGATTTGAAAAATAATATTATAGATAGCTAAATATATTCTACAGGAATGACATTGGTGATTTCTACCATAAAACCTACATAAATTGAAGAACTATACTTAACATTAATACTTGGTAACAAAATCTCATTATATAATTTGCTGTACCTAGTAAGAATACCTAATTCTTCAGCACAGTTCTGGCTGTGTTGAGGAATTGGGCGGTCTCCACACTGGAGGAAGTTCTGCAGGTTTGTTCTCTATATGGGCTCAGCTGAAATTAAACTGATCTGCAAAACCTATTAGAAAAGCCATATCTCAGGTCTGTTCTCAGATCCACTGCATTAGAATCATCATTTTAATAATGATCCCAGGTGAACAAATGGATGAAAGTAAAGTTTGAAAGCAGACTTCTAGGTTTTTAAAATGTAACATAAACATGCACTGCATATAAACAATCCAACTCACAAGAAAGACTATTTTTCACTATTGTAGGATTAGACACAAAGAAGCAATATCAATCTCTTTGAGTTTCCCTATTCAAATTTTTAAATCTATATTATGTGCATATAATAGAATCAAATATACTATATTTGACATAATGTCATATATTTCATAATAGAAATGTGTCAGAGAACTTTAGAAAGTATAGGCCAATGTCTTTATTTTACAGATGAAAATTGGAGACCTGGAGAGATAAAATGATATACCCAAGCTTCAACAGGTAGTCAGTGGCAGAATTCTAACAACTAAGCTGCTCTCTGGAATCTAGTCTGGGGCTCAGCAGATAGACATACTGTCTTCTCTCTGCAAATTCACTAAACACATTAACCCAATCCTTTTATTTTGACTTCAAATAATGAGTGACTGCTATTAATATGCAAAAAAACTCTGTGCATAAATACATATATGTGAAATATAATATACTAGCACTTAATGATGGCTATATAGAAGAAAATGATTAAAGGCTACTTCAGTTTGCAGGACAAGCAAATGTACATAAGAAATTATATGCAATTATTATATAATAAGGGATCAGCTCTGACTGATATTTTAAGGTTGTATGTGATATGTGGTTAGGGATGTGACTCCATGTGAGTGTGTATGTTTTTGGTTAAAAGCTTAATTCTTACCTTTCATTGATAGGGTGTCAACAAGAAGTGGCTACTTTGAAAACAACAAAGGAGAGAGATAAATGACAACATAAACATGGTATTTTTGTTGAAATAAAAAGGCAGATTTTTAAGAATATAGCTAAAGGACTTGAACTCTCTTGCCTCTCGGAAGCAGGAATGACAGGTGGAAAAAAAATCAATGGACTGTTTTGTTTTTGAAAACTCTATAGTCCTAGAAGCTACCAAAAGGCTATAATTACATTTAAATTCATTTTTATACTGCTTTGACAAACATTGAATGTACAAAAGGAGAGAATGAAAGAAAATACAACACTGGTTTACCTTATGGTTCAGAAACAATTCAAACCCTGCAGATAAGTTAACTTTAAAAATAGTGCTTTGCATTTAACTGGCAACTTCAGTTAGGTTCCAAAAATCTGCCTAAAGGTAGAACCTAAATTCACTTTCATTCACAACTTTACAAAGGTGAGGTTAAGAAAACAATGCTTCTGGAGGATTTCCATGTTGCCATAATAGAAAATACTTCTCTAAAAAGAGAACCAGACAATATTATTATTTCACATTTTTTGAGTATCAGTAGGGGGCACTAAGATTCCACTGAAATGAAAATAGTAGCCCGGCAGCAGTCATAAATTATTTGTTCTCTAACTTTAAAGAAAAAACATCATAAACTCTATGGTTTTTTAACTTTAGTATAGCTGGTGGAAACGCTTTTCTTTTTAACCCTCAAAGGGTAGATGTATTTGACTGTTTTCTTTAACAGAGATTTTGTTTTTTCCCCGAGTCTATGTTGCAGTCTGATTTGCTTCTTACTCAGCAGTTAACTGCAATGCTATCTTTCTCACTTTGTCAAAAATATAATAATTAGGATTTTTTTACAGATAAGTGGTTACCTAATAAATGACCTTCTACATAAAACTTTAAATTGAAGCAAAATTATGTTTACTACAAGTTGGAGCCAAGTCGGAAGTTGCAGGGAAAATAGAAAAGCTTTGTATAACCAACCCACTTTGCCAGCTGCCAAAATAATGGAAACACTGCCAAACAAAATCATATTAAATATAAAATCTAAGAGGAAACCAAAAATATACACATCAGTTTTGATTAGCTATTGAACATTGTTATAATCTCACAAAGCAAAAATTTGGTATTCATATAGAACATTAGCAAGAAAGATAAAAATTCAAAACCAATATTGTTTATTGCTTCATGGTTTATATTATTCAGATAACCCATGAAGCAATACATGATACTGATGGATTTTCAGGTTTTATTTAATTCTCATTTCCTTAAGTGTTAAGAAAATGTGTAAACTGCTAGTATAATGTTTTGAAACATATTACTGAAGGGTTTTCAATGTAGTATTTTGAACCTGGCTATAAATTTTTGGTCTATACAATTAGTTTTGTTTATAATAAAACACTGTAATTTAAAATTCAGGCTTTTTAAAATTGTTGTTTTACTGACCATTGCTTTAGATAATTTGTGGATTCCTAATGAATCACATTTAGGAATGTCATTCCTAATGGCTTTACACTGGTTTTCCTTATTTTATAAATCAAATAAACCAGGTAAAATTCATAGAGTTGTAGCACTGTGAGAAGTCTGTCAGTTTTCCCAAAGATCCTTTTATTTTACAGATGAGAAATTTGTAAGTACAGAAAGGTCACTCAGAAAGCTTTGCAAACAGAAGTGAATTATTCACCATAGTAGCAGGACCGGCAGGAAGTTCCAGGTCTCCCGATTCCAGTCCAGACTTACTTCTCAGTACCATGCTGCCTTTCTGTGTGAAGCATACATGATTCACTCTCAGTGTAATAGATTTCTTTAGCAACAATCCAGAGAACAACCTGAACCCTAAGGAAAATCAGTGAGTGTTGATGCTATTTGCATCTGGAGAAGTAGCACTGGACTCAGAGGTGGAGGATGCTATAGACTGATATAGAAAAATGGATTTCTAAGACCATTAAGGGATGAGCCAATGTAATGAGCAGGTCACTTATTGAATTCTTTTATTGGTTTTCCTTGTAAGGACAATTGAAGTACCATTCCAAAGAAAGACATTTCATAAATAAGGCATGATGTCCAGCAAGGGACATATACTTTTAAATAAGGCTGGTTGGGATTGCTACCAGCTAGGATACCTGAGAATGGCATAAAGATTAAAAGCACAGCATGATGTTGAGAGAATATTACTTCTCCAGCAGTAACACAATTTGAGTTGTGTGCTTTGTTTACATTTGGCTGACTGTGCTAGTTGGGTCCATTTTCACCCTCCTTCTCCTCAATATAATTAAATCAATTTTATATGCTGAGTGTGTGATGACTCAGTGTGGTTGTTTTTGCTGCCAGTGGAAATGTTTTGCTCTCTATATTTCTTGCTCATTCTCCTTCTATTAACAAAAATGGAATTTTCAGGCTTATTACAAGATTAAATTCTTGATAGAATTAAAGGTAATTGATCTTTTCTTACTATTTCCAAAACAATTTTTCTCTTGGGAGTTACCATCCTGAAAGCTAGAAATCCAAACTACAATTCCTCTCTGAATAAATTTTACTTACCCATTGGAAAAAAGTTTAGAAGTACATTGCCAAAATTAACAGAGGGATGAAATAATGTAAAACTGAATTATTTGAAATGAATGAAAGAATCTTACATAATGGTATATATAACCCCTTCAAAATACTAAAGAGATGTGAGGCTCTAAATGACCTGTTACTTCAGGAACACTATTGTCTAAGATTTTAATTCAATGACCCTGAATGCTGTCTAACCTCATAAAACAATGATTTCTTTTCTATTGCCTTTTGAGCTTAAAGATGCAAAGTAAAGTTTTAAGGGACTGAGAGATTGGTTCCTTTCTATCTCATAGCAAATATATTTCCATAGTGTTAATTTTATTGTTCACACAAGAATTGAGTCTCTAGCCAATTTTTGTTATGGGATGTAACAATAGTCCTTCAACAGCCTCTGAAACTAATTAAAATAAATAAATAAATACTGTTTACTCTTACTTTATTTCTTTTGAAAAATCTGTTCTCCCTTTGAGACAGGGTTGATTTTTAAGTTTTCTATTTCTGTGCATGACAAAGATCTCTTTTGTGAGAGAATATCGTAAAAGTTAACGGTTAAAACCATGTTTGAAGGGGCTGGACATGATGACTCATGCCTGCAATCCCACCACTTCGGGAGGCTAACATGGGTGGATTGCTTGAGTCTAGGAGTTCAAGACCAGCCTCAGTAACATGGTGAAACCTTATCTCTACTAAAAAAACAAAAAACTTAGCTGGGCATGGTGGTGCATACTTGTTTTCCCAGCTACTTGCGGGAATAAGGCAGAAGGCTCACTCAGCTCAGGAGTTTGAGGCTGCAGTGAGCCCTGATCATGCCACTGCACTCCAGCCTGGGTAACAGAGTAAGACACTGCCGCAAAAATAAATAAATAAATAGATAGGTAAATAAATAAATAAATCCTTGTTTGCAGGAGCTGTTCTCTATTTTACACAGCTGGAACAAGAAGAGCTAATCTAAAAAGAGAATGTATATTTTTTACTTTTATTTTAATTGAGTCATTGTTTTTTCTCAAAGAGCTTAACATTGGGCCTAAATTGTATTATATAAGAAAACTCTATTCATATAACTAAAAGGGTTTATTCCCAAAAATCTTTGTCAGTTTGGGCTGCTGTAACAAACATTAGAAAGTTTTAACAGCATACATTTATTTTTCATAGTTCTAGGGGCAGGGAAGTCCAAGGTTGAGATGCTGGTCAGTTAGGTGTGTGGTAAGTTTCCTCTTACTGGTTTTCAGAGGGCTGCCTTCTTGCTGTATCCTCATAAGATAAAGAGCGTTCTGTTCTCTTCATCCCCTTATAAGGGCATCGGTTCCATCGGAGACTTTATCTCCATGACCTCATTCAAACACAACTACCTCAAAAGCCACATTTCCAAATACCCTAACAGGGTTTCAACATACAGATACTGGAGGGGGAGGGGGCAGCAAAAACATTCAGTTCATAGCACCATCAAAATGTAAAGTAGTCTCAAAGTAAAGAGAAAAGAAAATACTTGGATTATTATCTGTTACTTGTATTCACTTTGTTAAAATCCACAATCTGCCTGTAAGATAAGTGAAAGCTAAGGTTGCAGGGAACATGAAGTTTAGCTAAAGTCCCAGAGTAGTAAATTGCAGAACTAAGCTTTGAATTAAAATTGTTCTGACTTTAAAGAACATTCTACTTCTTCTATGCTTCCTCCAACTGTCTCACAACTTCTTGTGTTTAATTCAATATACTAATGAACATTTTGATATAAATAATATAAAGATTGCAAAATCAACATTTTATAAATTTATTTTTTAAATCGATATATTTTATTTGTAAAAGTTTACCCCACTTAAAATATTGATGTGCAATTTTGGTGGAAAAATGTATATTTCTCATTATCTATGGTTCAGTAAAAAAATATTGACACTCATTGTATTAGTCCATTTTCACATAGCTATGAAGAAATATCTGAGACTAGGTAATTTATAAATGTAAGAGAGGGTTAATGAACTCACAGTTCCACATGGCTGGGGAGGCCTCACAATCTGCCTCACACATGGCAAAATGTGAAGGAGAAGAAAAGGTAGTCTTATATGGTGGCAGGCAAGAGAGTGTGTTCAGGAGAACTGCCCTTTTTAAAACCATTGGCTCTCATGAGAGTTATTCACTATCATGAGAACAGGACAGAGAAAAACTCATCCCCATTATTCAATTGCCTTCCACCAGGTCCCTCCCATGTCATATAGGGGTTATAGGAGCTATAATAGATGAGATTTGGGTGGGGACACAGGCAAACAATATCGCACCTCCCCTGGCTTCTCCAAAGTCTAATATCTTCACATCTCAAAACTCAATTATGCCCTTTTAACAGTCCTCTAAATTCTTAACCCATTTTAGCATTAGCTCAAATATTCAAGTCCAAAGTCTCATATGAGACAAGGCAAATCCCTTCCATCTATGAGCCTGTAAAATAAAACATAAGTTAGTTATTTTCTAGACAAACTGGGGTACAGGCATTGGGTAAATCCACCTTTCAAAATGGGAGAAATTGGCCAATACAAAGGGGCTACAGGCCTCATGCAATTCCAAAAACCAATAGGGCAGTTATTAAATTTTAAAGATCCAAAATAACCTATTTTGACTCCACGTCTCACATCTAGGTCACACTGATGTAAGAGGTGGGCTCCCACAGCTTTGAGCAGCTCCACCCCTGTGGCTTTTCAGGGTACAGCCACCCTCCTGCCACTATCGTGGGCTGATATTGAATGTCTGCAGCTTTTCCAACTTCATGGAGCAAGCTGTTGGTGGATCTATCATTCAGAGGTCTAGAGGGCAGTGGCCCTCTTCTCACAGTTTCACTAGGCAGTTCCCCAGTGGGAACTTTGCGTGGGGGCTCCACCCATCCCACACATTCCTCTTCCATACTGCCCTAGCAGAGGTTCTCCATGTGGGACCCACCCCTGTAGCAAACTTCTGCCTGGACATCCAGGTATTACCATACATCCTCTGAAATCTAGGTGAAGGTTTTCTAACCTCAATTCCTGACTTTTGTGTACCTGCAGGGTCACCATGCCCCATGTAGAAACTGAAAAAACTTGGAGATACCATCCCCTGAAGCGACAGACAAACTATACTTTGGCCCTCTTAGCTACAGCTGGAGTGGCTGGGACACAGGATACTAAGTCCCTAGGCTGCACACAGCAGGGGTGCCTTGGACTTCGCCCAGGAATCCATTATTCCCTCCTAGACCTCTGGGCCTGTGATAGGAGGGGCTACCATGAAGATTTCTGACATGGCCTGGAGACATTTTCCTCAATATCATGGTGATTAACATTTGGCTCCTTGTTACTTACACAAATTTCTGCTGCAGGGTTGAATTTCTCCCTAGAAAATGGGGTTTTATTTTCTATTGGACTGTCATGCTGCAAATTTTCCAAGCTTTTATGCTCTGCTTCCTCCTGAATGCTTTGCTGCTTAGAAATTTCTTCTGCCAGATACCCTAATTTATCTCTTTCAAGTTCACAGATGTACAGATCACTAGGGCAGGAGCAAAATGCCTCCAGTCTCTTTGCTAACACATAAAAAGAATCACCTTTGCTCAAGTTCCCCAAAAGTTCCTCATCTCCATCTGAGATTACCTCAGTTTGGACTTTAGCGTCCATATCACTATGAGCATTTTGGACAAAGCCATTGAACAAGTCTCTAGGAAGTTCCAAACTTTCCCACATCTGCCTGTTTCCTGAGCCTTCCAAGTCTCCAGGAAGTTCCAAACTTTCCCACATTATACTATCTTCTCCTTGGCCGTCCAAACTATTCAAACTTCTATCTGTTACCCAGATTCAAAGTCGCTTCCACATTTTTGAGATTCTTATAGTAGCATCCCACTCTACTCATACCAATTTACAGTATTAGTCTGTTCTCAAGTTGCTAATGAAGACATACTCAAGACTGGGTAATTTATAAAGAAAAAAAGGTTTAATGAACTCACAATTCCACTTGGCTTGGGAGGTCACATCATGGCAGCAGGGGATGGAAGAACAAAGGCATGTTTTACATAGTGGCAGAAAAGAAAACATGTGCTGGGGAAATGCCCTTTATAAAATGATCAGACCTCATGAGACTTATTCACTGTCACAAGAACGGTATTGAAAAAATCCTCCTCTATTATTCAATTACTTCCCACCAGGTTCCTTCCATGACATGTGGGGATGATGAAAGTAAATTTACAATGAGATTTGGGTGGGGAAATAGGCAAACTATATCACTCACTTTGGGGCAAATAGCAGGACAAGAGCTATCTTTTTGTTCTTCATTGATACTGAGGTGTAGAGCAAACTATTCGACACCTTCTATCCTTTGGAAGTCTATGGATGTTGGTGGAATTCATCTGTCAGATTTGGCAGCATCCCTGGTACCTTCCCTCTAATTCAGGGTGATTTTGCTTTTTCTTCCCTTTGGTTCCTGGCCTTGCTCTTTTTTTTTTCCTGTGAATCAGAAAAAGGACATTTTTTGTATTAGAGGTGGAAAAACTGAACCAGGATGGAAGAAATTTAAGTTGAAAATATTTTTGGACTCATGAGGAATTAAGTGAAACCAGTTTGTTGGAAACGTAATGGAAGAACAGGGAAGAGGGGTAGGGAATCCAGCACTGCTGCAAGCATCATGCAAATACTATATCCATATCTCTGGTTCTGAAGTTTAATAAGATAAAAATAATTTTCATTAAAATGCAGTCATTAATGGTAACCATTCTTTCCTTTAAAATGGTAACCATTCTTTCCTTTAAAAAAATGATATTTCACTCATTGCATGTCATTGTAATTTAGAAAGTCTGGTTTTTACATCTCCCAGCCATCAGTTGTTAGAAATGGCTTTAAAAAGAAAATAATTTTGTTTTAGTTTGATAGCTTTATGTGTTTACTCTCCTTTTAGCTGAACTAGTAGAAGCTATATTCTAAAAACATGCACTTCTGTTCCACACAAGTTAATTTTCAAGTTCATCAGATGTGTATTTATATGGTGATTGTATCTGTCACATAAACATTTTGTCAATCACTGTCTTCCTTCTGTTCTGATATGCTGTGAGTACCATCTAAAATGTGATGAATGTTTTGCTTGTTCTAACTAAAAATTGATGATAGCAATGATACCAAATGACAAACATTCTATTATAACACTGCACTAACCAAAACTATTATTGAGGATTGAAAGGAAAAAATAAAATCCTGGGTCAGAATTAAATTATCAAATGTTTTTACTGTTCTCTTTAGATTCACTTATTTTTTTTGGAGGAAACATTTTTTAAACCTGCTTGAAAGACATAAACTGGTCTATGGACTTAAATCATAAAACCAATTAGAATGTGTGAAATAGCAATAGAGTATAATGGATACATCAGTTTATCTTACCTTTTGTTTGTACTGCTATTTTGTTTGGTTATACTGTGAATAAAATATGTGTGATTATTTTCTCCTTTAAAAAACAATGGCATACAATTTGGCAGTCACCACAGTAATATTATTCTTATTAAAAATTACCAATGAATAATAAAACAGTGAGAAAAAATTTAAGGAAAATTAGAATACTTCCATCATTTTAAAATATCTCTACATTATTAACTACAAAGGTAAAATCATTAACTTTACAAGAAGGAACCTGGCAAACACCACTTCAACCAAGTGATGAAAGTTTACATCACTAGAAATGAGCCAGATTGGCAGTATGTGCCTCTTGACATGAGGCACTGATAAATATACACATCATTTACCTGATATTATTGCCAAATACATATAACCTGAATATAACTGTGAAGAAACATCAAACAGACCCAGATTAAGCTACAAAGTAGCTAGCCTGTATTCTTCATAAGTATTTAGGTCATGAAGGAAAAAGCAGGACTAAGGACCTGTTCAGTATTTAAGAGACATGATCATTAAATGCAATGTTTGATGCTATATTGAATTATAAACAGAAAAATTGATTGGTGTGCAAATTTCTGATTTTGATAATCATATTTATCTATATAGGAGATTATCCTTGTTTTAAGAAACATACAATGAGGTATTTAGGCTAACAGGTCCCCATGTCTGTGACTTCTGTTCATTTATATGAGAAAAAAAAGTATATATTGAGAGACAGAAAGAAAGAGAGAGAATAAAACAACTGTGCAAAATGTAAATATGTGTGAAATTTGGGAAAGATGTATGAGAATCATTTGTATTATTTTAGCAACTTTTATTATGTCAGATATTATTACTTAAAAATTTTTAAAAATAGAATGGTGGCACAAATATTATGTAGGAAGTTTGAAATGATTCCAAAGGGAAGATAATTGACTCTCAGATTTAATCCATATGGATTTATACATCATAAATGCTATACCAAGGTATAAGATACTCTTGAAAGAAGTTATTTTACAAAAGCAACTCTAGGTTTTTATAGTTCCTTCGACTTATGGTACAGACCACTTATGTGTACCCCCCAGCAGATATTATCATAAGAGAGTAACACCTGGTTTTGTTAATGTGGCTGTGTACAAATATATTAGAATAAATGATTGGAAAATGTTAAATATCCAAGCATGACATCTTACAAACTTTCAATGAATAACAAGAAAAATTTGATTCTCCTTATTTGCTGTTGTTGTTAAATTCAGAAAATAAAATCATCAAACACACAATAAAGAATGCTAAACTTTACATCACCATTTAGTTTAATGTGGCATTCCCACTCTGCTACCTACTAGCAAAACTACAACAGAAGAAACTTAGATAAAGGACATCAGACCCTATGCAGACACAGCAGTGTAGTATTTCAGATGTCTCCACTAATGATCACGAGCATTAACATATGCATTAAACCTTTAATTTCTAAGTATTAATATCATATATATGAGAGAAAACATGCACAGGAATTTACATAGTATTCTGTGATCTCATATGAATTATGCATTTTTTATTTTCACAATTGGATATATATTCATTCTTACCATTTGCCTTTCTGTTGTTTAAGATTAGACTCTCTCTCATATGGAAGTTCTCTCTCTTCTTCTCCTTTTTTTTCTCTTTCTCTATCTAAATTAAAATCACTTTTCTGAAAAAAAAAAAGTTAGACTCACCACCTATTGTTAGAAACCTAAATTACAGTGGTTTAAAATAAAATGGAGAATGACACCAGCAAAACTGAAGTGGAATCTGTGAAAATTATCTCCCCCTTAAAAGCAACTAGAGCACTAGCAAAAACTGTCAGAATCCACATTTTGGAGTCCTAGAAATTAAGCAAAGACTTGCATCAATTCAGGAGTGTTTTATTCAAGAGAATAAAGATGTAGTTTATTCAAGCTACATCTCAATAAGAAAAGGTAGATTTGTATCGTTTTGTCATAACTTCTCCAATTCCTATTCTTGACTCCCAGCTTCCTGGTAGCCTTGAACACCAATAACCCACAATCGCAGCGAAAATCAATAGACTGACAGCCAATGGAGAGAGTAGAATGAATTGGAACTCTTTTTAATTACAATTCCCCGATTATCACCATTCTTTTATTTGTCCAGTGGCTCCTTTGTAGGAAAACAGCTCATTTCATGGGAAGAATGATACTATCTTGAAGCAAAATAACTGCAATAAATAATGTGTTTCTGTAGCATCAATAATCCCTCATAAAGAAACAATGTATAGTGTAGACAACCTCTCATAAAGTTGCTTGTCTAACCTGCCCTGTGGTTATGGCTTCGTAAGAAAGTATGAGACGTGACCAGTTGCACACATTTTACCAAAAATCTTTGCTACATAAAGGATAATCTCTGGAAGGCATTATACAGAGATCCTCTATCTCTTTACCACCAGAAATATTGCTTCTGTTTCTAATTCTCTATTAAGAGTTTTTTTTTTTTTTCAGAGAAATTAGATTTGTCAGTGTCTTTCTTTGACCTCTCAGTTCCCTCAATTTTGAGGCATAGGTTTGCATTTACCTGCTCACTAGCCATGGAACATCCTCGTTAGACCACATCCACAAAGCTATCTTTATTTGACGTCACTCAAAGCTTGACTGGTGTAAACCATCTTTTCCAGAATTAATCTTTTGAAAATACACAGACCCAAACATTTAACATCATAGCTCTTGATGATAGTGTACAACAGTAAGGAATAATGCTAACCAAAAAGCTTAAAATAAACAGAATATACGTTAACCAAAAATATTAAAAATAAAAGGTAGAAATAAGATGTCTGTAAGAGGTTTGAAAATCTCCAATATATTTTGAGAATTTGGAATGGCACCTGCATGCATAGGGCTATGCATGTGTCCAAGGCTGAAAGACCTAAGAAGTTCCTCTCGTCTTTGGCTAATCTTGAGGCTTTGTTAAAGCAAGAAGCAAAGGAAAAGGCAAAGATGTAAACTACATGACTGAGTGTTGAGGCATTTTTCAACATGCACAAAGAATCTGACAGCAAAAATTGGGAGATTTATTGTTTCCTTAGGCATCTTAGGAAATTGCTATGCAATTATTAGATGACCACTAAGCTGACTAAGCAGAGGCTAAGACAACTTAAACAGACTTATACAGAATTCACTCACAAAAGTTACTAAACAAAACAACAACTCAACAACAAATAGCAAGAGCAGTAAATGCTAGGGTGTAGGGGGAGAAGTATCTGATTCCAATCATTGCCACATTAAGTTATTTTAAATATTTAATTTTAAGCAACAGCAACAACAACAAAAAATTCCCATGGTGACCACTAAAACAACTCTTCAAAAATATATAGTGAATAAAATGGGAAAGGATTAATAGAAATTACATTTAAGATGTAGACCAACGTGGAAAGTATTGCCATTTTAACAATCTTAAAATCTTCTAACTCATGAAAACAGCTATCTTATCATTTATGTTGGAGAGCTATATAGCTACTATAAGACTATATGATATTAGCATAAGGATACACATATTAGATCATATGAATTGAGTGTCCCGAAATAAATCAATACTTATTGTTCAATTTATTTTGACCCATGTCAAGACATTACAGTAGAATAATAATAATTTTTGTAACTAATGGTACTGGAATGTTGAATATCTCCATGCAAAAGAATGAAGTTAGACCTCTGTATTGATTCTTTAGAGAGACAGAATCAGTAGGATAGACATAGATATAGTAGAGGGGATTTATTATGGGAATTGGTTCATGTGATTATCAAGGCTGGAAAGTCCAACCACATGCCAACTGTAAGCAGAAGAAATGCTGATGGTGCAATTCAATCTGACTCTGGAGGCCTGAGAGCCAAGATTTCCGATGTTTGAGAGCAAGAGAAGACAATGTCTCCATTCGAGAGGAGAGAGAGTGAATTTACCCTTCCTCTGCCTTTTGATATTCCTTTATCCAGTAAAGTTAACACATAAAATATTATCACAACCTCTACCTCACACCATGTAACAGAGTAAATCAAAATACACAAATGAAGTAAATATAATACATAAAATTATAAAACTCTTTAAAAATGGTGTAAACCTTTGTGTCATTGAGTTAACCAATTGTTTCTTTGATATGGCACCAAAAGCACAAACAGCAAAAGAAAAAAATACATAAATTTTATTTCAAAATTAAAAATGTTTGTGTTTCAAAGAACACTGTCAAAAAACTGGAATGACAAGCTATAACTTATATAATACATTTTCAAATCATATATCTAACCAGGGTCTCCAATTCAGAACATAAAAGAGTTCTTACAACTTAACAACAAAGGGACAAATAGCCCAATTAATTATTTTATTGTTGAGTTGTAAAAGTTCTTTATGTATTTCTGGATATTTAATAAGTAGTGATCTTGAGCTTATTGGTCATCTATATACTATTTTGGGGGGATGTTTATTCAAATCCTAAAATTGAGAAACAGAGAATAAACTTCAAAAGAAATTTCTCTAAAGAATATATCCATGTGACCTATTAGAAAATTAGAAGATGCTTAGGATTATTTGTCATTAAGGTAATGAAAATCAAAACTACTAGCAGACACTCTTTTACAATCGTTAAGATAGCTGTAATTTAAAAAAAAAAAAGGACAACAATAAGTGTCTGTATGACTGTGAACAAATAAAAATACTCATAAAATGTAAAGTAAAATAATACAACTATTATGGAAAATAGTTGGAGAGTTCCTCAGAAAACTAAACATGGAATTACTCTATGATTCAGTAATTCTACATCTAGTTTACATATCAGGAAAAATATATTCCCATACAAAACTTGTACACAAATGTTCACAGAAGCATGATTCATGATAGTGAAAAAAAAATGGACCTAACATAAATATTTATCAATTGAGGAATGAATGAATAAAATATAATATAGGCATATAATGGAATATTACTCAGCCATAAAATAGAATGAAGTACTGGTACATGGCACAACATAGATGAACCTTGGAAACATGATGCTAAGTGAAATAAGCCAGACCCAAAAGGCTACTTCTTCTATGAGCCATTTATTCTAAATGTCCAGCATAAAATACATAAAGAAAGTAGGTAAGTGTCTGCAGGAGGTTGTAAAGAGAGTGAATAAGGAGTGAAAATTAATCAGTATAGATTTGGTTTTGAAAGTGATAAAAATATTTTGGAATTAGTAGTGATGATGGCATAATGTTGTGAATATACCAGAAACCACTAGATGGTACGTTTCAGAAGGGTGAATTATATCATATACAAAGAGTATATCAATACAAAATTCAACAATAAAAGAAGATGTAACAAGTCCCTCTAGCTAGCAGAGAGACCTGACCATTTAATAAAGATGGAGAGTGCAGTGAGAGCAGGAGGACTTCAGAAAGAGATGAGCTGGACCCTCTGGAAGGGCCCAGTAGGCACCAGAGGTGGGATATGTGGCAGATCATGACTCCCTCCTAAGTAGGCCTGGAACATTTACCATGGTCCAAGAAAGAGGCAGGGATAACAACTACACACCTGCTACCCCCAACTTCACACCCCTAGCCCCACCCTACTGATGGTGACTGCCATGACTGTGGCCTCATGGAGCCCAGAACCACTGGCCAAGTTGGGCCTCCGCCAGTCTTCTGGCCATGCCACCATTGGACAAGAGGAATGACAGCTGTCCTTACAAAGCTGAGGTCCCAGGGTTCTCCAGGACCCCAGAAGGCATGTGAACAATTGGCACATCTCAGGCACCTCAGTTTCTAGCTAAAGAGTCACATAGACCAGAGACTTGGGGCCACCATCGTGACCAAACTGGACAAGACTTTCTCTCTTCAGGTAAGATCCCACAAGTGCATGAAGGAGGACAGGTGGAGAATGCATGGTTTTCCTTCTACGTGACCTTGACATTGGAAGAGAAAAAGGGTTGAAGAACCTTTCACACTTGTCAAATAAGAATTGCTTTTACCTGTTGGGAAGATTTTCCAGTTGGTTATAAAAGGCCTGCATATATATGAGAAAACTGATCTTAACCTTTCTAAAAACCTTTGAAAAGAAAACTTATTTTGCTAAATCTAGGCCTTCTAGAAGTGAGCAGATTGCCAGTGTCAAATATAAATAAAGCCAAAAACTAGTTCAAGTGGTAAGGACAGATTTTGATTCAGCGATATACTATCTCAATAGGAAAAAGACTGTTGCATGAACTGAACTCAACTTCAACTTGTGCAGAAGTAACTGGGTATTTTAAAGAGAGACTAAAGGGGTAGGGAGGGGAAAGAGGGGGGCTCAATACTTAGGGAAAGAAGCATTAGTGTAAATGTGTTAGGCTAGCTGTGTCTGTCAGGTGGCAATTATCAAAGTTAGGATTCTAGTCTTCCACACAGACTGGGAGATAGAAGCCATGTTCATAGATTTTGGCTGGAACAAACAGTAAACTTGGAGGTCAGCCTTAGATTATCTCGATTTAAATTACTGTAAGAAGTAATAGAGTTATATTAGGGACTTCAGCTTGAGATGTTAGAAACTATGTTAATGTTTGTTCAACTCTTCATATGCCAAGGTTGAGGCCTAGTCAATAAGAGGCTCAGAGAAGCACTGGTTGGAGTTTGTCACAGAGAATCCTTGCCATCAGCATATGATAAATTTGCATTAGAAAAATCACACACCTCGTAAACATCCTTCAAAAAGATCATAGAAGAGAGATGTCTTCTGGAACTGCCTTTTCGAAATGGAATTGTGAGACCACCAGCTCCAGAAACAATAGCGAGTATGGCATGTTCACGTTTGTTCTGTGAGAGAGAGGTGTGAAGTGGACCACTTTTTTTTCTGAGGAAAGAAGCAAGTTGTAAACTAGGCTGGCCATATCTGAAAGACATTTCCATATTATAACCATTGTTCTGTGGGTGCATTTTATTCTTCACTACTGTATATATAGTTGACTATATTACATACTTTTTGAAATACCTGGATTTTCTAGATATTCTAAAATACCTGACATTAAAAGTAGAGATAATAAAACAAATTGTTTTTCCACATCTTTTATGTTAAACTTCATATGAAATACTGTGGATTTCTATTTTGAAGTAAATGAGTCATCAAACCACCTCATTAAGAAGTAGAGCCTTGTGTTGGGCTGCCTCGGGAAGGCAGGAGAATTGCATGAAGGGCGCCTTCCAGTGTGTATGTAGGGAGATGAGATTAACCGTTGCTCCCTATGTCCTTTGCATCGTGTTTTACATTTCTCTGTACATCATATAAATGATGGACAAAGGAATAGTACATTCACATCTAGTCTTTCTAATTGTTAAAGAGGTTGCCAAAGTATGATAAAAGCAGAGTTGGTAAACTAATATGTTTTGTGTTAAAAATCATAAGACTGTCTTCTGAAAATAGCATGTGAAAGTGCAATTGTTAGAGTTGCTTATACTTGTCCACTGAGTTTATAGAGATGAGAAAAAAAAAAGAAACTCTAGGCCAGAATGGCCTTATTTAGAAGACACTTCAAGATTATAGCATTTATTTACACGTGTGAAATTTATTCAAGACTATTATGTGTGATAGACAAACTTGAGCCTGTATTTAAAACATTCAGTTTTTCTAGATGTTTAGAAGTGTGTAGCATAGAAAATTTAGAGCACGTACAATTATACTCTAAATTTTTTCTGTGAATTCGTAGGGAGGATTATATTTGGAGAATGAAATTATGAAACTCGACCTATTAAAAGCAGTATTATGACTTCCCTGGGTCTTGATTGTGAACAGGGGGAAGTGAAGAGGGCTGGTTCTGTCTTTAAGTTCAGATGTTATAACCATTGTTTTTTATGTGCACATTAGTTGATAATTTGTTTGAATAGAAGACAGGCCCTAAGTTCCAAAAGGACCTTAAAGGTACAAGTAGTGAAATAAATTATTTCTAATGGTAATTTGGCTAATTTATAGAAAAGATTGACTTCTAGAAGTGATATTTGTTAATCCACGTCTTGGACTTAGGTGCATTTCTGTATTTAGTCACTGGGATGGTGGAGGAGGAGGAAGAGAATGAACAAATGGAAGTGCTCTTTTTTAGTATCTCCATATCTAAAAGACATTTTTACATTATAACTATAGTTCTATATGTGCATTTTTGTAAAGTACCTATGTCTGTTGTAAAAAAAATTATTCTCTTTTTCTGCAACAAATTCTTTAGATGTTTCAATATGATCATGTAAGATTAAAAGTAGAGCTAGTAAATAAACCAATATGTAAGTAACTTTTTGTTACATTTAACAGAAAAGTAGGATTTTGGACATGGAATTGTTAAACCACGTCTGAGCAATAGATAGACGGGTTCACTGGTGCAGGAAGAAGTAAAAGTTAAGATGTGTGGAGATTGTATTTACATTTTGAGAGTAACCATTCACATATGTGTGCATGTGTTTACACATTGTTAAATAATTTAATAGGAACATACCTTTGTGTTCATATTTTAATAGTATACACCTGAAAATAAATTATCTTAGAATCATTCTACCTATTTCTACTCTTACTCCATGTCTCATTTTAAATTGAATATTAAGGAAACAGGGTGTTTTAATAGTAAGTCTGTTGGCATCTTTATCCAGAGGCTTCTTGCCATTTTTGTACTTTGGTAATATTTGTAAGCAGGATTACATTTTTTCCAGTTGAGTGAGTGTAGGATATTCTTGGATATCAAAACACTCATGGATTTGGGAATTTGAATTAGTAAATATGTTGTGTAAAAAACATGACTATGCTGTGTGATATGAACCACATAAAAGTGTCTGCTTAGTTGTCTGTATACACACATGCAAGGAGTTAAAAGGACTCATCTACTTGTAAACCACTTATAATTTTGGAGGTTTTTCATGTTCTTTTCTTCCTGTGTATGTTTACTTGATGCATATATTAGCTTTCAAAAGTTTTTAAATGTGATCAAAAGGTAAAATGAATGCAAAATAAGATAAAAGTGCGTTTCTTTTTCACAGAAAGAAAGCCTAAAACAAGCAATGCATGGCGCTATGGAGTTGCCTAATTAACAGGGAGACTTTTTCTCTATTGTGCATCCACAACATTTGTAACCTGTCACTCTTTAGTACAAACTTTGCTCCTTGAGTTCCAGTCATTCTGTCTGGTTTCCAGGTAGCTGGAATGAAGGAATATAAAGAATATATGTGCCACTTCCATTAGGTACTGTTGATAGTTAATATTTAGTGTCAACTTGATTGGATTGAAGGATGCAAAGTATTATTCTTGGGTGTGTCTGTGAGGGTATTGCTAAAAGAGATTAACGTTTGAGTCAGCGGACTGGGAGAGGCAGACCCACCCTCAATCTGGGTGGGCACCATCTAATCAGCTGCTAGCACAGCTAGAAGCTAGAAGAAAGTAGGCAGAAGATGACTTGCTGAGTATTCTGGCCTTCATCTTTCTCTGCTGCTGTAGCCTTCCTGCCCTCAAAAATAAGCCTCCAAGTTCTTCAGCTTTTGGACTCTTGAACTTAGACCAGTGGTTTGCTAGGAGCTCTCGGGCCTTTGGCCACACACTGAAGGCTGCACTGTTGGCTTCCCTACTTCTGAGGTTTTGGGGCTTGGACTGGCTTCTTTGCTCCTCAGCTTGCAGATGGCCTATTGTGGGATTTCACCTTGTGATCATGTAAGTCAGTACTCCTCCCCTCTATGTATATATGTATCCTATTAGTCCCGTCTCTCTAGAGAATCCTGACTAATACAAGAACACTTCCTGAAACACAACACACAAAAGTTTTGCTTACATGCCCAGAATTTAGTCATGTGGCTATAGTTACTTCCAAGAGGCTGGAAAATGTACTGTTTTTTCTGAGTAGCTATATAACCAACCCATTATTGGAAATTTTATTCCTATGAAAGAGGGAGAATATATACACAAGGGAATAACATATAATCACATTTAAGGAAAGTCTGTACTAGCTTAATATTAAAGACAAGTATATTTGAGTGCATGTGTATATGTGTGTGTGTGTATGCAGAACATATATATGTGACATATATAATATTTTTGAAGGTTGCCTCAAATTGTGTCAGTATATAAAAATATAATTCCAAGAAAAAGAAATGGAACTCTGATGTTTTGTGCAAACTTAATTTTATATTTTTAGTTATTGACCTGTTATGAATACTTTAAACAAATTATGTTACTTTAATGCTGAATAAATATTTTGAGCTTTAAGAACGGACAACTGCAATAAAACAGTGACCCAGACAAACTATCCTATAAAATGGAATCATACACACTGGTCTATAGAAGTGTTCTTCAATCAGCAACAATTGTGTTTAACAATTTATATAACTCCTGTCTAAATTTATATTCAATGAAAGAGAGCTCCACCCTTGCCCTATGTTGTGACAGACAGGTAGAGGAAATAGAATCTATGAAACAGGTGATATAGAATATAATACCTCATATATAAATTTTAGAAAGCAACCAACTGACTTCTTTCTGAAAATATTCATCTATCAGTTAGAACTTTTAGAATTCCTGTTGATAAAGGGATAAAATTGTTTTCCCCAACCTCCATTAAATAATAGACATAACTTTAGAGCCAACAAAAATAAGATATTTTTAAAAAATATAATGTATGAAAAAATGCATACATAGTAAGACCTCAAGAATTTTTCTATAATAAAACAAATAATTTTAACTTAACATACGTGACATTGCTATATCTCAAGAATTTTGACATGTTAAAATGTATAATTCATGATGACACCAAATAAATTGAAGGGAAAGCTGATATAAATATGTAAAATATCTTTCTACAATGCCAATAATTAGTTGGTCAGTTGATAAATGCCAGAATCCTTTTGAAAGATGTTTAAATTACTGAGTTGCAAGAAATACAATGCACAATAAAAGAAAAATTGACAAAGCTAGACACTTTGAAGGTGTTAAATGGATTTTTGCGCTTAGAATTTTGACACTGGGAGAAAGATATTGAAGTAAGAGCCACTTGATGATGTTAGTGACATGATGTTTTTAAAGTCAGTCAGACATAATAAGCAGGTAACCTATATGTAACTAGTGGGGCAGATTGTATAAAGGCAAATAAAATCAGGATGACTATCCCTAAACAGACTATACAATTCCCTCTCATTGCTTTATTACACCATGCACATCACCAAATGTGTTGTATTTCTAATTTTAGTACACTTGTAGGAAAAGAGAAACAGACATACTTTGGTTCTTTTAGTTAAATAAAGTATCTGAAAGGTTCTTGGAAAGTAGACATAATATTTTATTATTCACAGGCAGCACACACATATAGATCCAAAGAATTATTAATAAAAGAGAAAAGTACTTAAAAGTAATTAAGTATTCTAAAGCCTGAAATTAAGTCTATTATCTAAGGCTTAATCTAATGAAAAGTAATATGGAGATTCAGTTTAGAAAAAAATGGAGAAAATCCCTTGTATGAGAACCAAGAATCCCTGATACCATATTTGTCCTTCTGATGGGAAGTAAATGCTATTATTTGACCCTGTCCATTGCTTTTTTAACTTAAAAAAGATAAGCTGAGGATTTTGTGGTCTTTCTACAAAACAAGTTGTATATTTGAAAGGAGGAAGAAGAAAGGGTCTTATCTGCAGACCCTAATACTATTTGTTTAGAAATCATGCTTGATTTATTTTCAGGAAAAGGTTATAGTGAAAACTGTACATATACACATACACCTACACATACACATATGCACACTCATTAGAGACACAAAAGAAACAAGGGAATTGGATAACCAATAATTTCTATTTTGAATAGAGTAAGAAAAGGACAAAAAATAGTTTTGTTCTCATCCTCACTGTTAGCAAAACCATCTTTGTAGTTTATGGATGTTATTTTCCCTAAAATGAGATCTAGGCATTTCCCAACACTGACTTTGATGGGGAATAATGTACTTAAAATGCTTAGTCCCACTGCTTTGCCTAGTATCTTGAAATCTCTAAGTGATTCTGAATTGAACAGGAACAACAACAAAATCAAAGTATGTTCTGGTTCTGAAAGTAGGCAAGCCCTAAGAACTTATTCTTAACCAATAGGACATTAATTAACTTTAGGATATCTGTCAACATATTAATCAGTATGCAAAACTTGTAAAATCATAGAGGCAGACCCTCAGAAGCTATGGCTATATGAGAAATCTTACTGAAGATTTTATTATTGCCAATCAAATCCCATGAGCCATGAGATTAGCCTGTAAATGGAAAAACAGGCACTCTTGATCAAATCAGGGTCATGTCACTCATATAAAGCAAGGTCAATGCAGAATCCAACAAGAAAATACCATCTTCTATGTCTAATAATTATCATTTTTAAATGAGCCTAATATTCTTCTGTATGTTCCATTTGATCAGAGTGACATTTTTCAAAATAAATCATGAAAATAGCAATAAGAAGAAATATTTTGCCATGCCCAATTACTACAGGCAAACTTCAAAAGACAGACCTTCACTGAAGATTCAGTTAAGAGCCCACAGCTCTGCATCAAGATGATCACTTAGTCAAATTCATTGTGAATTTGAAAATTAAGCTTTAAGTTTTTTTTCAGCAAAAATTCTAATATAAAATGTTCTTTTTCAAAACTCTGAATATGGTATGATTTTAAAGGTATATGTCATCCATCCTATTTTTCATACCTATGCTTCTATCTTCTTATGTCCTTGTTGAGAGGATGTTTAAGGAATTCACATCTGAAATTGGCAAAAACCCTAGTGAGTAAAATGGGAAAAAAAATCACCCCAATTCTTTTCATATTATACAGTACATTGTTAAAGAAAATTATTGCAGCTGGTTGCGAAATAGCAAAGTTTGGGTGCAGCATCCTAATGAGAGGAAAGGAAGGTATCACCCACAATGTAAACTCCTGTCAACAAAGGCTTGCAAAATGTTTTTCTAGATATATAAAATCATAGAGGCAGACCCTCAGAAGCTATGGCTATATGAGAAAGAAACCAAATATTTCACTTTGATATAGGTTCTGAAGAGCCAGAACTCCAAAATATTTTGTTACATTGCACAAAATGACATCCCATCACAGAGAAAGGAGACAGCACTGACGTGAGATCTTCACATCACGTCACACACAAGAGTGAAGAATTTGAAGGCCATTGAACACTGAATTTTTCCATTGTACTGCAATTACAAGAACACCTGTGCTACCTAGCTGTGCATAAGCCCCGTGAAATACAATGTTCCATAGCTGTCAAAACATCTCATTTTTGCCTTTGATTCAGAGGTCTAATTGTGCTGGCTATGGCTCTTGTGTTAGGCCATATTTTTAACTATAAAGCATTAAACAGAAGGTTGAATAATTTTTAATTGACTCAAGAAGCATTTATAAATATTCAGCTTTGTCCCATTCTTTAAATTTTATTTTGGTATCTTTAGAGGAAAAGATATGGGAGTTGCCGTACTGTAAAAATAATCCTTAAATCATGGGAATATTTTAGCAGAGCTATTGATCTGTACCTAGATACATGGAATTTAATCCATCTCAGCTCTAACATTTAAGCCAGTTATGTAGTTTGAGCCCTGTTTACAAAAATCATGGTGGCTTAGAAACTGGATTCCTTTTACTCCCTGTTGCTCATGTTAATGCGTCAATGACTGATTTTTCTGAGTCCCAAATCAGGGAAATGTGTCTGACAAATTGATGAAACAAGCTAAAAGACTATAGAAATAAATATATTAGGTAGCTGACCTTTGGTTATTATAGTTTAATATTTAATTAATTCATTTAACCAAAAAGAAAACATATTTTATTTTGTAGGATAGACATTTCCTTAGAAATTCCCTAAAAATAAGATATGCAGTTTCCATACTTAATATGTATCTTGAAGATGATTAAATGATAATAATAATAAAATATATGAGTTGGTACATGAGGTAGTAACAGGTTTTGAAATGAGAAATGTTTCATTCTAGAGAAGTGAATTGCCTGAGATTGACAGAGTTCCACTCTTCAGATTTATGTAACACAAACTATGCCTCTCTACAGTCTTCTGCTTAATACTAAATTCTACTAGGCTTTGAGCTCCTTGGAGATAGAAACTGTGCCTTAGTTGTATCTATACTCAATGCTCTTCTGAATATCTCCTACACAGTGGGTTCTCAAATGTATGTTAACTTTTTGTCTTTATGTAAACTCATATTTGTTTTGGACTTTCCAATAACATATTTACTCTTATTTTAACCACATTACAAATATCCAAAATAAGCATTGAAAATATGAATTGTCTAGATGGATATCTAGTCAATTTAAACAACTTGAACTTAACTATCCATGAACTTCAGGAGAGATGATAAGCAGTAGGTATAAAGCAAACACAAAGTAACTAATAAGTTCACCACAACAATGGAAATGATATGATCTCATTTGTGAATATAGAGGCCAATGTCCTCAACTAAAATTTAATCTCCAGAGCATGTCAGAGATCTTCACAGCAGCTTCTACCATCACAGGCCAGGAGACCTAGGAGCAAAATGTGGTTGCATGGCCCAGGATTAGGGATCCCTTGCTGTGTACAGCCTTGGGACTTGGTGCCCTATGTCCCACCCATGGTTAAAAGAGGTCAACAATGTATAGCTCAGGCCATTACTTCAGAGGATACAAGGACCAAGCCATGGCATCTTACACATGGTGTTGGGCCTGCAGGTACACAGAAATCAAGAATTGAATTTTGGGAATCTCTGCCTAGATTTCAGAGGATGTATGGAAACACCTGGATGTCCAGGTAGAACTGCACTACAGGGTCAGAGCCCTCATGGAGAACTTCTGCTAGGGTAGTGTGGAAGGGAAATGTGAGACAGGAGTCCACAAACAGGGTCCCTACTGGGGCACTACCTAGTATAACTGTGAGAAAGGGACCACCATCCTCCAGACCCCAGAATGGTATATTGACTGAAAGGTTGCACTGTCTACCTGGAAAAGCTTCAGACACTCAATACCAGCCCAAGAAATCATCCAGGAGGGAAGCTATACCCTGTAAAGCCAGAGGGGTGGAGCTGCCAAAGACCATGGGAACCCACCTCTTGTATCAGTGTGACCTGGATATGAGACATGAAGTCAAAGGAGATCATTTTGGAGCTTTAAGATTTGACTGCCTTGCTGGATTTGAGACTTGCATGGGGCCTGTAGCCCCTATGTTTTGGCCAATTTTTCCCATTTTGAATGGCTGTATTTAACCAATGCCTGTACCCCCATTCTACCTAGGAAGTAACTAACTTGCTTTTGATTTTACAAGCTCATAGTTGGAAGGGACTTGCCTTGTCTCAGATGAGACTTTGGAGTGTTGACTTTTGAAATACTGATATGAGTTAAAATTTTGGGGGATTGTTGAGAAGGCATTATTGGTTTTGAAATGTGAGGACCTGAGATTTTGGAGGTGCCAAGGGCAGAATAATATGGTTTGGCTGTGTCCTAACACAAATCTCATCTTGAATTATAGCTACCATAATCTGCACCTGTCGTGGGAGGGACCCAGTGAGAGGTAAATGGATCATGAGGGCAGGTCTTTCCTTTGCTGTTCTCATGATAGTGAATAAGTTTCATGAGAGCTGATGGATTTATAAAGGGCAGTTTCCCTGCACATGCTCTTTTGCCTGCTACCATGTAAGATGTGACTTTGCTCCTCCTTCTTCCACCATGATTGTAAGGCCTCGCCAGCCATGTGGAACTGTGAATCCATTTAACCTCTCTTTCCTTTATATATTATCCAGTCTCAGGTATGGGGTCTTTCTTAGCAGCTTGAGAACAGACTAATACAATATCTTTTCTATAGATTACAACTAAAAACACTTGACAAAATACAAAAGCAACTTCTTGAGTATTCTGAAGTGTAAATAATGTCTGCAGATTGAAGAAGTTTAAACTTGAAGAACCAATCTACAGTGATGGTCAGCTTTCTTTGGCCTTTTTCCTATGATATGTCCTGGATTTGCAGGGAAGATTGGGAATGGCTAAATGAATCAACTGCATAGCAGGCACACTTGAAAAATGTGTGGCCTCTGGAATGCCATTCTTGGCCTCCAGAATGCCAAGAGTGAACCAGTATCTCTGGATTGGGAAACCAGTAAAAGCAAGAGGACATCCCTGTTATTATTTTGCCCTTGCTTTTTTCTTCTTCACACTTCTAATAAAGACATACCTGATACCAGGTAATTTATAAAGAAAGTGGTTTAATAGACTCACAGTTCCACATGGCTGGGGAGAACTCACAATCATGGTGGAATGCAAGGAGGAGCAAGTCATACCTTACATAGCAGCACTTCTCTTTTCCTACCACACCCCAAAACACACACAGATAGGGAAACACTGCCAGTCAGTGGAGCAATTAGAACACACATAACATTTCTTGATTACATTTGTGGTCTTATATGGGCCCAGTGTGAGGTGTGTCAAAACAATTGAAACAGTAGCATCAAACATCACTGATCATAGATCACAGATCACCATAACAGATTTAATAATAATGGCAAAGTTTAACATACTGCAATAATTTCCAAAATGTGACATAGAGGCAGGGAGTGAGCAAGCACATACTGTTGGAAAAATGATGCCAATAGACTTACTTGAGAAATGGTTGCCAGAAACCTTTAATTTGTAAGTAACACAATATATGCAAAGCCCAATAAATCAAAGTACGATCAAATGAGCTAAGCCTTTACAAACAAGTACAACTGGGTTAGTCAGTATTTAATGACGCCTATAGCTAGGCTTATTTAAGAAGGCTTTACAAAGGCCTTACAAATCTCCTTCTCAGCTTTACTTTATTTTTAAGTTGAAACTGAGTAACAATTACTGATGTAAACAAAAGGATGATGTAAACAAAAAACTTCAGTGATGAAGTTCCTATACTTGTCTACCCAATGCATTCAGTATTGAGCATATAAAATGCAGGGAAACCTTTCCATATCTAGTAGAAGTTCAACTGTAACATTCGGAATCTGGTAATTGAAGAATCCAAAGAACCTCCTATTGAATTATCCCCTCACATAAGGTGACCTGAGAAGTAGGTTCCCCAAGAGTATGATAAAGCAGTAATTAAAGTTAATTGTGGACCTTAAAGTAGAGAAAATGAATTGTTCTCTGCATTTGCGTGGATTACATTGCCTCTAAAACTTACTAAATCTCATCAGAATATGTGTCCTCTAGAGTCCTAGAGAAAAAGACTCTATATAACTAATATGTAGCAAAAGCAATTGATTCCATATGCAAAGGTCAGAAGGAATCATGAATAATTATTGGGAACAAGTGACACAAATTAAAGGAGCTTTTTATAGTTATTCTATCTATAGCATGTAACTGGGCTATCCCATAAAACCACTGTGTTAGATTATAATGTAATCTTTCTAAGTATATCACAGATTTGTTATTCTTTAAAGGATCGATTGAATTTGAATAACCAAGAAAAAAATGGCTGATGCCAGAAAATAAAAAGATAAATTTTTATTTAAGAATGAAATGAATGTCAAATAACTGAAATAATTGTCAATTAAAGCCTGATTCTCATTGAAAATCGTTAGTTAAAACATACAAAATTGGCCATATTGAAGAATAGTTAGAGGGTTAAGCATAATTTGTGACAATTGACATTTTTGAAAAATACATGCATTACAGTAGTGTGGCCTAGGATATCAGCAAATTAAATGAATTCATTGAATAGACAAGTGATTCCTGAGCTATGCCTTAGGGAACACTGGAACCCTGACAATTGTTAATAAGGATTTTGAGAGAAAAAAATTGTTCTCAGGCAAATTAGATTATTAAATGTTACAAGCTAAATGGCCAACATGATAATTCATGTAAGCATTACCAATGTTAAGATGCTGAAAATTTCTAAGGTTAAAAAGAGCTGGTTTTATAATGTTTAACCTAATATTTCCCTAATTTATCTTTTTTATACTTAAATATTTTTGTTTAAATAAAAACTTTAAAAGTTGCGAGATTTATAAATTATTAAAACCCCGGTAAACTTTTAACAAGCACTACGTCAAGAAATAGAAATTTCCAGATATTCCCAACTAGTTCTTTTCAAATCATATTTTGCCTTTTATAGTAACCTTTTATCTTTTTTTAAAGTTTTATTATTCTATAGTCCAGTTTTGCCTCTGTTTTGCATGTTTTTGAAGTTTCTTCAATCCATGCATTCACCTTCTATTTATTTTTTAACTTCTAATCATTTGTTTGAGAAACTGGATGTTTTTCAGTAGTTTCCCACTCGTGGGTTTTGCTGATTGTATTGCTATGTTGTTGTTAATATGTTTCTCTGCCATTTGTAATTGTTGTTAATTGGTAGTTTGATCTCCATGTTTAATGAGATTTAGGGTCAATATTTTTGGCAAGACTTGACAGATAATGTGATTGTTTCAATTAGAAAGAGTATGATATTTGATTGTCTCTCATTTTGTAATATTAGCAGCCATGGATTCTCACTTCATTCATTAGTGGTTGCAAAATAACATTATCCTAATTCCAAAGTTTCTTCTTCAGTAAACTTAATGGAACTAAAATATATCTTTTAAAAATACTGTATTTTGTCTATGTCTAATCCAGTGACACAGTTAATATAGGAAAAGCTGAATAAATTGTATTCTTTCCTTCATTTACCAACTTTGAAAACAAAAAACTGATTTACTAGAATCCTCGATAAATAATTGATTATTTTTAAATATCATTTTGGATTGTTGAATTTAAATATATTTGACTGTTGTTTTGTTTTGTTTGTTTGTTTATTTTTGAGACAGAGTCTCACTGTACCAGGCTGGAGTGCAGTGGCATGATCTCGGCTCACTGCAACCTCCACTTCCCAGGTTCAAGCAATTCTCCTGCCTCAGCCTCCCAAGTAGCTGGGACTACAGGTGCACACCAGCACAGCCAGCTAATATTTGTATTTTTTCATAGAGGTGAGGATTCATCATGCTGGCTAGGGTGGTCTAGATCTCTTGGCCTTCTGATCCACCCATCTTGGCCTCCCAAAGGGCTGGGATTACACAAATGAGTCACTGCACCCCACTGATGTGGTTTTATTTGTTACACTTATTACTCATCTCAGTTTCAAAATTTTTCATCTGTGGCCAATCAATATCCAAACTGAAGAAGACAATTTTTCAATTCACTTGGCTTAGTGGGAAACAAGATTCTGAGACCATAATTTAGACACTGAGATGGGGCATTGCTTCACGTATATCCAATGGACTAAGCTAGGAAATAGAAATAGGAATATAAATCCTCATGAATTTCACTGACTGACATTTTCCTTTACTGACTGGTCTTTTACTTTTTAAAATTCAAGGTAATTTTTGTGAATTATCAGTTTAGTATTCATATTCTTCCCTTTCTTTGGTGCTTTTCAGCAGTACCTGTTTTACATGGACCAGATCTTCATTGACTAGGTTCAATATTTGTATCCACATATCTGCACACTTATCTTCATTTCTTTTAGACAATTTTTCATATTAGCCATTTCTCATGGACATTATGTTTTGTTTATTCTTTGTTGTCTTTTTACTTATCTCTTCTTTTCTTTTTGTCTTCAATTCTGATTTAGAAAATGTTTGGTTTTGAGACAAGGTCTTGCTCTGTTGCCTAGGCTGGAGTACAGTAGTGTCATCATGACTCACTGCAGCCTTGAACTACTGGGCTTAAGCTTTCTTCCTACCTCAGCCTCCTGAGTACCTTGGACTACAAGGGCATGCCACTATACTTAGCTAATTTTTAATAATTTTTTGTAGAGATGGGGTCTTCTTATGTAGCCCAGGCTGGCCTCAATCTCCTGGGCTCAGGCTGTCTTCCTGCCTTGACCTCCCACCCTAAGTGCTGAGATTACAAGTGTGAGCCAACCTGCCTGACCTTAACATTTTTGTAACTTTTAGTTTTTCTGAGTTCTATTCTCTCATTTCTGGGTTGTAAAGTTTTGCCTTTTATATATGTTTTATTTCTGTAATTCTTCTAGGCAGTTTTGAAACATAGTTTTCCTTTGTTTTCGGCATGTCTTTTTAGCATGCATCTGTCATCTGTAGGAAGGTTATTCTGCTTTGATCTGTTATAATTACTTCACATAAAATTTATCTTGTCTCCTGTTCTGTTACTTATTTTTATATAAAATGGTTTTCCTGTACATATAAACAGAAGCAGTAGTTCAAATTTTCGTTAGTAACTTCACATCTCAAGATACCCCCTTAGTTTATCTTAAGGAAATTTAAAACATATGGCATTTTCCTTCCTGTATATTCCTATAGCCCCTCATCATGTTCATTTTATTATTTTTGAAGTATTTTTCTTGTTCTACTGCATTTTAATTCCATCCTTAGAAGTTTAACCTGTGTATCAAGATTTGTCCTGGTAGGGAGTTTGGTGTTCCATTCTTTCTTGATCTAAAAATGAACCTTTCTTTTTTCTGAGGCTGGGTCTTCCTCTGTCATCCAGTCTGCAGTGCAGTGGCATGATCTCAGTTCACTGCAACCTCTACCTCTGGGATTCAAGCAATTCTCCTGACTCAGCCCCCTGAGTGGCTGGGGTTGCAGGTGCCAGGCACCACACCCAGCTAACTTTTGTATTTTTAGTAGAAATGGGTTTGCACCATGTTGGCCAGACTGGTCTTGAACTCCTGACCTCAAGTGATCTAACCACCTTGGCCTCCCAAAGTGCTGGAATTACAGGGACAAGCTACCACACTCGGCCAAAACAAAACTTTGTTTTTCCTTCAACTGCTCTTGTAGCATGTAGAAGCACTCTTCCCCTCCAATTTCAGCTGCTCTTCTCGAACCTTCTGCTGAGCTTTCAAGACAGTATCGGCTGGCCATTCTGAGCTTCTCGGGTATAGATAGACACATTGTTTACTTCTGTATGTTATGCATAGTTTTATAGTCATCCAACCATGTAGTTGCCATTGGTTTGTCTGTTCCCACTCATATGTAAAGATTCGAGAGAGAACCATGTCACCTATTTTTATCATACATGCTGGTTTAGGGTTTGGGTTTTGCTATTCTAGTTGTACTGTCCATCTTGGTTTGTAGAATGGGCAGGTTTGGGGAATGTTTTCATTTATTTCACCATATATTTTCCCAGAATGTCTCTCCAAACTTTTTGACAATAGAAATCTCATCCTCCAGCAATACAGATTATGTATTTATTTATAGTAAGAAGCTGATGAACACTTTATAAGCACCCTTAATTAGACAGTATATTTCAAAGACATATATCTGATGTTGCATTAGAGTTAGGGTAATATCAGTTTACTTATTTAATGCAGAATTATTCAATTCATGTAAACTGTTTTGTAAGTCAAAGTAACTAAATGATTGCTAGCTAAATTATTTCCTTTGAGCCCATGAACACAAGTAATGGAATAAAAAATGTTCTTATAACCTATGTTAACCTGCATTAGGTGAAACAATTACAAAATTAGATGAAATCATTAGAGGATACATAAGAGTATGTTTATTCATTGATATATATATATACTCAGAAGAAAACATATTGAATCTGTCCACTACCTACAGAAATCTATCCTGTAGACCCTGATTCAACGATGGATGAATGAATATGCTCTCACACCATTACAGTAATTCAAATGGGCTAGGGATGGATGTTGGCTGCTTTTAGAGGGCAAAATGCAGCCAATCAACTAAGACTCCCTCTCCATCCTTAGGTTTATTCAGTCAGATTTTACAACAGAGTTTCTAAGTTAACATACTTGTTGATAATTAACATGGTTAAAAGAATGGTTTTACGACTGATAAAAGCTTTAGGCTCTGGTCCCAGAGTAAACACTATTAACAGGTAATTCCACTTTGATCTCCCCCTGAGAGGACCACCCAGCTCAAAATTTACATAAGTAAACAGAGTGGAGACAAAGAGATGTGGGGTAAACAGATTTAAACTGTGAAAGCCCTTTATCATCTCTGTCTCCTTCCTATGCTAATGTAAATGAGGTGGCTGCCTTCAGCCTGACTCAATAAAACCTTTTGGCCTTCCAAAAGGTTTGAAAGTACAGTCTATAACTTTTGCTAATATTTTGCCAGACACTCCAAGTAATATCAACAATCAAATGCCTTTATGCTGATGTGCTTACTTCTATCAGTATCTATAGTCTTTATTGTCAGGGTAAAACACAATAAGCATTGAAAATCAGGAATACATATTTCTACAATAGGAAATTTTGCATGTCTTTCACATTTGACTGGACAGTGATGAAAATAAATGAGTGAGTAGCTGGAGGATGAATAAGTAGAAAATATTTTCTAAAATATATCCAAAATAAGGCCAAAGTTCTAGTGAATAGTAGGAATTTATTTGATAACACAGGAAAGAAGAAAGACCAATTACAGATGCAGAATCCATCTGTGGATGAGAAGGGATGGATCCAGGGCATAAGTGAAGAGAGACTGAACTTAGATGTGAATATAAGCAGCTTATATGAAAAGAAAAGTGAAGGAGACATCTAGATAACTACATGCAGGTAGGTTGATAGCATTTGATGTTGACACTATGTGAATAGTCTCTGATTCTGTCAAGCAAAATCATCAACAGTGAATGAAGAGTGGGAAGAGGACTTAGAACTTTAGGAGAGAATTAAAATGTGAAATTGTCTAGAAAAGTAAGATAATTGGATTAACTAAAAATTGATATATTTGTAAGACAAGTCTGAGATTTTATTTCTGTGTATTTTCTACATTCATATTTAACTCAGGTGAAGGTACAATATTGGATTTCAACAGTATAATGCTTTTGCCAAGAGTGTAAACAGAGGGAGAAAAAGCACAAAGAAGAAAATGATGTGTGTAAAGAAGTATTGTTGATAATTGTTTTTAGATTCAAAGCTAGACTGGAAGAGAAGAAGAAAATTGATATTTAAGCCTGGTGGGGAAGAGAGAGACATCAGTTTTCAGAGGCAGAGAAAGTGGATAGGACCAATTAATTGGAGTTCTGGATAGGTGGAGAGATTTTGAGGATGTGAGGAGCAAAAAAGCTGAATTAGAGTATTAGGATGGTGTGTGTGAAAACTCAAATGATAGAAATTAAGATTGTGGAGGGTTGCACTTCTAGGTACTTTGATTTCACTGTCTTCAGACTCCCTCTCCACCTAACTTCTGCTTTTCCTACAGTGCTTTATTTCTTTCTATTTTTCTTTCCTAGGATAATTATGTTTCCCTGGAGGCCCAGTTCAAGTTTTCCCCAATTAAACTATCACTTACATGTATTCTACAGTGATTTTCCTCTTCCTTAAAGCTGTGTAATGCTGGAAGTTGGTGCCACACAATACAGTTCTACAGTAAATGAAGTGCCAATAGTCCTAATGTTCTTTAGTAACTTTATAATCAAAATGTTGTTTCTTCGTGCACTCTGTCTCCAACACTCTTATAAAATAGTTAACAAATAATTGCTCAAAGAATAAAAGGAACTAATAATAAAACTACCCTCATTTGCTATCTCAGGCAATGTCTTATTTAATAAACTGTTTATTTAAATGCCATTTCTTTGTGTTAATTTGCTAAGTATATAATCTTTTATATATTTCTCAACTTCTGTAAGTTACATTTCCTTACTTATGAAACATTATTAAAATCAATTTGTGGACCAAAATAATATATTGTGTTTAAAGCTCTTAGCACATTATCTAGGACTCAGTTTCTACAAAATAACTGGTAATTAACTAGATAAAACATGAGATATGTTGTCAAAAACATTGGTATCAATCATTATAATATTAATATGCATCAAGTAATATCACAAAAAGCATGCTATTTTATCAGAGTTTTCAATACTACAGTACAAATATACTTATTGTAATGCTTAATGATTTAAAGTTACAAATTCCTGCATTAGCTAAGTTTATCTTCACCATTTTATGGACTATATGATACAGTGTATTTGAATATGATTACATAGTCTGTTAACATTTTTGTGGTTTTAATGATGGCTTATGTAATGATCAAGGTCAATAGAGAAATTTAGAGATTTTATATTATGCATTATGGAAAAAAACTCTGCAGAGAGTGAAAAATCACTCATGCTCAGTAACCATTTTGAAGCTCTATTTATTTATTGGGCATATGATAGCTTTTAATTAAAAATGGTTGATTGGGTTTAAGATTGCCTTTTATGGCAAAAAATTGGGACATGGCATAAATGATTCTTTTTTTCTCTTCCTGATGCACTTATTGTTTCTCTTCAGCACAAAGAAGGATATTCAGGCTGTCACCATCATCTGTAACACTTAAGAAGTGTCCAGGATGTGAGACAGGTATTTATTCCTATGAAGCCCCCGTGGTGTGTTCTGCTTTGTGGTTGTTTTATTGAATTGTCAGTAATGTTAGGCACTGTAACCACAAAAGTGGATTGATTTAGGAACCCTATAGTGTTTCTTCTAGTACTTAACAATTTTTTTCTTTAAAGGGGAGATCTGAGGAGTTCTGCTCTGACATTTTTTGTTCTCTAATTCTCTCGCTGATATGGATATTAGCAACCAATGCCAAGACACATGTTTAAAATGGTTATATCTCGCTAAAACACAGTCTATAATAGTAATATATAACTTAAACTTCAAAGCCTGGCATTTGTATCCTACTAATTTTCCACCTTCACAATATAGCATAGTAGCATAACATCTCTTATCTTCCAAGTATTAGACCCATAATTATTAGTTTATTCTTGCTGTACTAATTTCTACAAACCAAAAAGACTAAAAATAAAATATGCTGTGGACTAAACTCTAATTTTTTTATCTTGCCCAAATTCCTAAGGGCTCCAGGCAGTCATATCCTACAAATCATGAATTCTCATCAGATTGGTTTCATTTAACACTATATATCACGGTTGTAGGAAATAAGAATAAATAAAAGATTCCTCTTCAAAGGTTTCCTCTTAGCTCATTACAAATAAATAATAGTTTCTTCAAAGGTTAATTACTTTAAAGCTTTTGTTAATAATCTTAAAGTAGCTGTTAGTCATAATAAAGAAATAAGTGCATCCCATGTTCTTAGTTCTTACACTTTAACCTAGATATTTGCCCTGACATGCCTGGACAAGCTCAGGCAAGTCTTAGGTCATAGCTTACACCCCTGCCTTATTTGAAAATATTATTGTTTCTCTAAGCATTCCCCAAGTTACTTCCTCTTTTCCTTTGTTCCCTTCTGCCTTTACTTCTTTAGAAAATTTCCAAGTTTTTAGCCAATAGGGTCAAGCATTGAATGTGAGGTCCTATTCTGGGCAATGGAAACTGGACACAGCAATAGGGCAATTGCATCAGGTTATAAAAGTTAAAAATGTCCCTGTCTCCTTGTTCAGGTGTGTCTCGTGGCAAGACTGCCAGCAAGTTGCACCCTTCCTGCAGGAATTGAACTAGGCTTGTTGAGTTAGGCATTGTCTCCATGTGGATTTTTCCTAACCTTATAAACCAATTTCCAACAATGATTTACTTTCCAGCATGACTTTGGCAGAACATTGTAAGACAAAGAAGAAAATCAAAGTATTTTACTCCAAAGCATGTTTCTTTGCCATGTTTTGAAATGGCCCTGCCAAGCTGTTCTTCATGGGGGGAAAATTTTCATATTCAAATCTTTATTAACATACGTAGGTCTTTTTCTTCTAGACCCTCACAATCCTAAAGAGATTTACTAAGATCTGAATAGGAAACATTGGTCACCTGTTGTCTCTAAGGGTAACCACTATAAGATTTTAAAAAGAACTTTGGTCACCACAATCATTATCTTAACCTGAACATTTCCTTTCTATTTATTCCAGATCTTTAGACAAACTCAACCAATTGTCAACCAGAAAATGTTTAAATTCATCTATAGCCTGGAAGCCCACTGCTTTGAGTTGTTCCCCCTTTCTGGAGCAAACCAATGTATTTCTTAAATGTATTTGGTGAATATCTCATGCTTTTCTAAAATGCATAAAACCAAGCTGTTCCCTGACCACCTTGGCCATATGTTCTCAGGACCTCCCGAGAGCTGTGTCATGGACACTCATATTTGGCTCAGAATAAGTCTCTACAAATATTTGAAAGAGTTTGACTTGATATGTTGACAATGCCATGGCTTATACCTTCAAAATACTGGACAAATAGGAAAACAAAATGTTAAACACAATTATCATCCATCCCATATATACAGGAATTCTTAAAAATAAAGATAATTTCTATTTAAGAGAAAGAGAAATTTGAATTACTGAATAGTTAATGGTGAATTACTCAAGTAAACATTCCTATCAAAATGGCTTTTGATGAAACAAATGAAAGTTGTAGTCTTTTAAAAATAGCATTGCTAGGAAGAGAAAAATGACAATTATAGGGTTTTAAATTTTATCTGAAAAGGTAAGATATTAATTCCAAGTGAATTATATAAATTTTAGTATTTATAGTTCCATACCAGTAGCAACCATTGAGATTTTATTCAACAATATATGGTCAAAAGACAATAAATAAATTAAAATATAATTTTAAAATATTTAAATAAGCTAAAGCAATATAGAAGAGGGAAAGCAGAGGAATGAAAATCAGAAAGGAGAAGCAGAAACTGATAGTAAACTAAATTCAATTATATCAATGATTATATTAAATATAAATTGTCTAAAAACATCCATTAAAAGAGAGATAGGAAGATTAGATAAAATACAAGACCTAATTATACATGGTGGATAACAAATCCACTTTAAACATTATGAAATGAATAGATTAATAGAAGAGATAAGACTTTTCATTTCAGCTTGGAAATGTAAAGAGCTGAAAGAGTAGTCAATCCTGTCTTTACATTGATATAAAAATCTCACCAACCTCAATATCAACAATTTTTCTTGGACCCACCAGCAAATTGAGGTAACAGAGAAAAAAGCCACATCAAAATTCAGAAGAAAGAGATCTAAGTATGTTAATAAAGATTCTTTACAGATGCAAATATCCCTCCCCATTCCCTGCAAAGAACAGCTTTTCAAGGCTATTTCAAAATATGACAAAGAAACATGTTTTAGAGTAAAATATTTTTATTTTCTTCTTTTCTTATAATGTTATGCCAGAGTCATGTTCAAAAGTAAATCACAATATATCAGATTAAATAAATCCCATGTGACGAGAATTTATGATTTATAGGGCATGACTCCCCAGATCCTTTAGATAGGAATTTGGGCAAGATTAAAAAATCAAAATTAAGTCCCCAGCATATTATATTTTTAATCTGTTTGGTTTGTAGAAATTTTGGACCCATCAGCAAATTGAGGCAACAGAGTGAAGAGCTACATCAAAATTCAGAGAATCACTACCGAGATCAGCTTACTTGGAATGATTACCTCCAGCTGGCCAGAACCATAGCCTTGTAGGAACATTTAAACACACATTGTGATAAATTGCAGAGGCTGAGTGTTGACTAATTTGAGAGTCAGCAACTAATCAGAATTACAGCCTTAGATTTTACCTCCCCAAACTGTACCAGCTTCTCAAGGTGAAGAGCCAAGATACATCACCTCTTGTCTTTACAGAGAGAGGAGATTGGTAACAATTTCAAAATAGACTCAATGTGTTATCCTCAATAAAGGTGTACTGTCCAGCAAAGAAGAATTTCCTGGAGATTTATCTCACAGAGAAAGAGAAAAAAATGACCCCAATCCAGCCACTTTTAGCTTTCCTGTCTCACCTGAGTGGGGTACTAGTAAGAAACAATGTGAAGGTCATATTCATGGGGATGCAATCCTATGAGAAGGCTCACTTAATCATAAGATTATCACCTACTTCCCCTCCTTGATTGTTTATAGTACATTAATGGATCTCAAAAAGACCAAAAATAACCTATGAAAATGCTTGACCAGTACTCTCCAAAACTGCCAAGCTCATCAAAAACAAAGAAAAGCTGAGAAATTGTCACAGACATGAGGAGCCCAAGAAGACATGATAGGTAAATATAATGTGATTTTCTGGGTGAGACATTAAACAGAAAACTAAGTAAGTCTGAATAAACTATGGGCTTATTTAGTAATAATGTATCAATATTGGCTCATTAAATGTAACAAATATATTGTAAGATAATGTCAGAGGTGTTTGAATCAGAGTGATTCCCTCATGAGTAGCTGAATAAAGTAAGGCTGAGACCTGCTGGGCTGTATTCCCAGTAGGTCAGGCCTTCTTAATCATAAGATAAGATAGGAGGTCAGCACAAAATACAGGTCACAAAGACCTTACTAAGAAAATGGGATGCAATAAAGAAGTCAGCCAAAACTCACCAAAACCAATATGGTAATGAAGGTAATCTCTGTTCATTCTCATGGCTCATTATACACAAATTATAACTTGTTATCATGCTAAAAGACAGTGTGTCACCAGTACAATGGCAGTTTACAGATGCCATGGCAACCTCAGAAAGTTACCCTATTTGATCTAAAAGGGGGAGGAACCATCAGTTACAGGAATTGCCCACCCCTTCCTGGAAAACTCATGAATTATCCACTCCTTGTTTAGCATATAATCAATAAATAACTATAAGTATATGCATTTGAGCACCCATGCCACTGCTTTGCCTATGAAGTAGTCACGTTTTTATTCCTTTACCTTCTTAATAAACTTGCTTTCACTTTATTTTGGATTTGCTTCCAATTCTCTCTTGCATGACATCCCAGAATACTCTCTTAGGGTTTGGATGGGCACTTCCCTTTCCAGTAACAACAGTAATGGGGAAACTGCATTTGGAGATATTTGGGAAATTTCTGCACTATTTGTAATTGCTCAGTGGGTTTATTTGGCCTTCTGCCCAAATAGAGCAAACTTATCAAGGCAGGGGAATTGCAATAGAGAAAATATTTAATATACACAGAACAGCTGAATGGGAGAACACAGTTTTATTACTCAAATCAGTCTCCCTGAAAATTCAGAGTCTGGGTTTTGCAAGGACAGTTTGGCAGGCTAGGGAATGGGTGCTGCTCATTGATTGCAAATGCAATCATGGGGTGGGGGTGGAAAATGGTACTTGTTCCTGCTGAATAAACTACCTGTTGGATCCACAAGACCAGCTGGCAGGTCTAGGTGGGACCGTGGGTAGTCAGAAATGTAAAAACCTAAAAAATTTTCAAAAGGCCAATCTTAGGTACTGCAATAGAGATGTTACCTGCAGGAATAATTGGGAAGTTGCAAATCTTGTGAACTCCAGAATAATGTGTTAGCAATCATTTAGGTTTATACCTTGTCAGCATTCAAGGGCTTCTCATCCTCCTAACCTTTCATTAGCTTTATAAAGGTGGTTTAGTTTGGGGAAAGGGCTATTATCATTTAAACTATAAAAGTCTCCCAAAGTTAGCTTGGCCCAACCCCAGGAATAATTAAGGAAGGCAGTTTAGAGTTTAAATTTACAAGAAAAAAAACAAACAAACCCATCCAAAAGTGGGAGAAGGATATGAACAGACACTTTTCAAAAGAAGACATATATGAGGCCAACAAACATATGAAAAAATACTCATCATCACTGATTACTAGAGAAATGCAAATCAAAACCACATTGAGATACCACCTCAC